>WBNM01015570.1:0-100843 GCA_013399055.1 Ramphastos sulfuratus | reverse complement strand
ACTCCCAAACCATCACATCATTGAAGTTACCTTAAAGATTCATTGAAAAAGAAAACAACAGACAGAAAACAGCAAAGCACCTGTCTCAGATGAAGAGGATATTAAGCAGCAAATAATGGAAAAGGGATTTTATCAGATGCAGGAAGGCTGAGTATTCAAAAGGCAGTTCAATGCACATGAATTTATTGTAACGACTCCATCAAGTTGGTATCACACAAGTGTCTGTGTGTGGGTGTGTCATCATAAAATATAAGTTATACAAAAGACCAAGGAGCCCAAGGGTACTTAAGAAGCTGGCAGATGTGCTCACCAAGCCACTCAGCATTATTTGTCAACAGTCCTGGCAAACTGGGGAGGTCCCAGTTGACTGGAGTCTAACAAATGTGATGCCCATCTACAACAAGGGCTGGAAGGATGATCTATGGAACTACAGGCCTGTCAATCTGACCTTGGTGCAAGGAAAGGTCATAGAGCAGACCATCCTGAGTGCCATCACATGGTACATGTAAGACAATCAGACGATCAGGCCCAGTCAGCATGGATTTGTGAAAGGCAGGTCCTGTCTGACTAATCTGATCTCTTACAATAAGGTGACCTGTCTACTGGATGAGGGGAGCACTGCACACATTGTCTTCCTGGACTTTAGTAAAGCCTTTGGCACTGTCTCCCACAGCATTGTCCTTCAGAAACTCATGGCACAAGGCCTGGATGAGTACACTCTGTTTTTAACTGGCTGGCTGGCCAGGCCCTAAGAGTGGTGATGAATGGAGTTAAGTCAGGCTGGCTCTCAGTTACTACTGGTGTCTGCCAGGGTTCAGTACTGAGCCCTGTCCTCTTCAATATCTTCATCAATGATCTGGGTGAGGGCATGGAGTGCACCCTCAGTACATTTGCAGATGACACCAAGCTGGGTGACTCTGTTGATCAGCTACAGAGTAGGAAGGCTTTGCAGCAAGACCTGGACATGTTAGACTGATAGGCCAAGGCTAATTGTATGACATTTAAGAAAGACAAGTGCCAGGTCCTCCACCTGGGTCATAACAACCCCACAGCAGGCTAGACACATGGGGTTGTGTGGTTGGAAAGCTGTGACTCTGAGAGGAACCTGTCCATTCTGGTTGACAGTTGATTAAATATGAGTCGGCAGTGAGCCCAGGTGGCCAAGAAAGCCAGTGGCACCCTGGCACTATGGCCAGGAGGAAGTGATCATCCCCCTGTACTCAGCACTGGAGAGGCCATCACCTCAAGTATTGCGTTCAGTTCTGGGCCCCTCGCTACAGGAAGGACATTGAGGTTCTGGAGGGTGTTCAGAGAAGGAGATCGAGGCTCATGAAGGGCCTGGAGCACATGGCCTGTGAGGAGCATTTGAGGGAGCTGGGGTTGTTCAGTCTCAAAGAGACTGAAGGGAGACCTCATTGCTCTCTATAACTACCTGAAGGGAGGTTGGAGTGAGGAGGGGGCCAGCCTCTTATCCTTGGTGGCAAGCAACAGGACTAGAGGAAACAGTTTCCAGCTGTGCCAGGGGAGGTTCAGGCTGGAGACTAGGAAATACTTCTTCACAAAAACAAACATTGGACTGGTCTGCCCAGGGCAGTGATGGATTCACTGTCCCTGGCGGTATTTTAGCAACGTGTAAACCTGGTGCTTAGGGACATGGTTTAACATTGACCCTTCAGTGCTGGGTCAAAGGTTGAACTGGATGATCTTTGAGGTCTCTTCCAATCAGATGTTTTCTGTGATTCTGTGATTTACCTGGATGCACCACTTACGATTAATGGGAACCAGTACGATGAAAGACAAACTGAGATACATCTGATGTCTTCTTTCTTCTATTACCTATGTACTTTATGAAATAAAAGTATCATAAAGGTGTCTAGTGACAGGACTAGGGGGAATAGTTTTAAGCAGAGGAAGAGAAGGTTTAGACTAGGTCTTAGGAAGAAATCCTTCAGTAACAGGGTGGTAAGACTCTGGAATAGATTGCCCAGAGTGACTGTGGATGCCCCCTTCCTGGAGGTGTTCAAGGCCAGGCTAGACAAGGCCTTGAGCAACCAAGTCTAGTTGAGAAGTGATCCTGCCCATGGCAGGGAGGTTGGAGTAGAAGATCTCTGAGATCCTTTCCAAACTAAGCCATTCTATGAAATGATTGGAATAAGAAAGTGTTGCTAAAGGGTAAAAAGAGAAAATGATGAAGTATCTTATGGAATATAAGAAAAAAAAAATTCTTTCTTCTAGCAAAACACCTTAACCATTAGGGAACTGTCAGGAAAAGAAATGAAGAAATTAACCAGGATCCCATACTGAGAAAACACACAATGAATTCTGAATGCTTCGTATGTGTCTGCTCCATCTTCTGGGTGTGAAAAACAATATTAAAAAGTGGAAAGTAAGGTACAACTTGAAAATAGGACAGAAGTACTCACTTTTACAAACCACAAAGTCTGCAGCATTGTGTGGTCACAAAAAAATCCTAATGGAATCAAAAACCCTCACGCAGGTGCAAGATGCCAGTCACAGACTCTACATCTAAGGTATGAACCTCAGTTTTCTATTTATCTTGTCTTCATGTAATGTATCTTTATGTCTACACTCATACACATACTGAAGCAAAGAGACTTGCCCTGAAGTTAGGAAATGTTTTGGCTTCCAGCTTCTCTACACACATATAGATTTTATTTTACAACCAAATACTACATTTTCTTGTCAATGGATAGGATGGATACCCTAGCATAAAGTTAGAAATATTTAGCTGCAGCATTCCTCAGTTGGTCTTATCCAGTAAATCTTGGAAAAAGCTGAGAGATGACTTACTACATGACGATGAAATCTGTGTTGGAAGCACAAATACAAATCTTCTGTACAGGATAGGAAAACACCTGTAATATTCCCCATTTGGAACTATCAAGATGACACAATCTGAGTGGTATAGGTAAATTTTTGGACTGCTGTCATGGTAGGCCTAAGCAGGCCAAAATAGGTTTATACATGTCTTGGCTTGCCCAGACATGTTTTTCTGCTCTCCCTCCTTCTGTTTTGGAGAGGAGCAACTGCAGGAAAGAAGACAAAGAACCTGGAGCCACTGAGTCTGGGGACCCTGGCCCTTTGCATCCTGTGGTAAACAAAGCACACAGGCTCAGCTTGTGTATGCCTTGTGCAAGGCCTGTGTTCTGCCCTAAAAAGAAATACTTACAGAAAATTACACAGAGTTGTAATCCTGGAGAAAAAAACCAAAAACACACACACACACAAAAATATCGTAGTGATACCTCTTTTTTTAACATGATGCTCAGTGCAAACCAGCATGGAGTACTAGGTTGTAGTATCACAGTTTTAAGAAGAAAGAAACTGATGGTGAGATAGATTTGCTTCAATACTCTGCCTAACTGACTAAATGAGAAAATGGGTGAATAAAGGAATTTTTAAAGCCAACCTGGGCATTTTTTTACATCACATGTTTCATCAAGAAAATAAATCCATTTCCTAAGACCTCTGCATATTGCACTCTTTTCTAGTCACACAATGACAGTCTCTCTTGTGACATAAAGGCAAATTATATAGCAACAACAAAAACAACAAGAACTGGCAGCTAGGCAGAAGGAGAAAGGTCATTTCTATCAGGCTTCTGCTTCTTCCTCCTCCAAATTTCCTGCATGAACGTATGGAAAAGACAGTAGAAATATTCTCCTTCGTTTTTTAAACACATGTGCCACCTCATCCTGTAGCACCAGCTTCAAAGAGTGCTCTGGATAACCCACCGATGGCTTTGGTCTGAAGCACACTCATCAGACACTTGTATTAAATACTTGTATCTTTATACAACACAACTGCTAAGTTTTAGTTCTCAATCAGCTTCTGCTGCTCATATCCAAATCAACATTGTTCAAGCTTTCACTTGTCAAAGGCAGTCATTATTTCCCTTGTGGCACAAACAAGGATATAACAATAGTGATGCATTTGCAATCCTAGCCAACTTTTAAGCAGACTTCAGCCACTTGTTTCACAGCCTGTATCACAGTTGCATCATTGCGTAACATTTGTGAAATTTTAGTTTTCTAATTAGTTAAGTATGCTTATTGAATTCCACCAAACAAATTGCCTGAGGCAGATACTTTAGGAAAGCTTAATCTGTTCATTTAAGCCTTAAATATGCAAATGGAATTAAAAACATGAGGAGAGAACATCTCCATTAGTGGTGTTCCACAAGATGAACACAAGTGAGAAAATCTGATACTCCGACTCCAGCTGATAATCACTCTCTGATTGCCGCAACTGTCAAATCTGTACTGCAACAGACTGGTTTTAGAATCACACAGAATGGCTGAGGGAGAAGGGATCTGCAGAGATCTGCTACCGTAAGTTTCTCTGGGCTGTGTCCAGTTGGGTTTCTAATGTACCCATGGATGGAGACTTCACAGCCTTCCCAGGTCACATATTTCAGTGTTAAATCACAACCAGTGAGAGGAGTTTGGCTATGTTCTCTACTCCCCGTCAGCAGGTAGCTATGTGTAGCATTGTGGAGCCACTGTGTGGATTCAGGTTGAATCAAGAGAAGCTTCAACTGGATATTACAGAATGAAAGTATTCAGAATGAGAGTAGAAGATACTAAAACCAGTGTTCAGAGCAGCTGTGGAGTCCCTGTTCACTCATTAAACCAGTGGACATGCCCATAGGCAACTTGGCCTTGGTCTGCTTTGAGCAGGGTTTGGGCCACATGACTTTGAAAGACACTGTCTATTCTCATTTACTCAATGATTCTCAACTTACTTTAAGCATAGAGAGTATGAGTACAGGACATATGTCTGAAGTATGCCACATGCACAAAACCAAAATGACATTTGTTTTCTAATCTTAGCATATTCTGATGTTTCTGGATTATTATGCTAAGATTTGGATTACATTGTTTTGTCAAAGTGTTTTCAGCTGTGCTTACTTTTTTCCTTCTAGATTTGAGGACTGCCTTAAGACTTAGTTTAGGTAGTGTTGTCTTAGTCCCAGTTTTTTGTGTGGGTTTGTTTGGGTTTGGATTTTTGTTTTGTTTTTGTTTTGTTTTTCTTTTTGTTTTTTAATCTCTATTTCATAGAATCATAGAATGGTAAGGTTGAAAGGGACCTCAAAGATCATCTAGTTCCAACCCCCTGCCATAGGCAGGGACACTTCCCACTAGTACAGGTCACTCAAGGCCTCCTTTGCTTATTTAAAAACTAATGATGACAATGCTTTTGGTGACAGGTTCCTGAAGGTATATTGATTCCCTGGGTGGTCATTTTAGCTATGCTAATTTATCACAGGGCAGCACATTCTCTCATTCCATGTTCCTCATTGTGTGTGGCTGGGCTTCTAAACTTATCAGACACAAAGTAGATTATTGTTCTTGTGAATCAAAACTGTCTGTGTTTCGATGTTTTCAAAAGACATTTTCATGTTACTGTCATACATGTCTTGTGTAATTACAAGATCTTTTGAAAGCAAGGACATTTAGTTATTGATTATTTCACTCTTGTGCGCACCTGCCAATTCCTGCTGCAATTTATGGCGGCATGTATGCTCCTGTTACTTATATGGATTTCAAAATATGTGGGGGTTTATGTAAACAATATTCTGTTTTTATTCTAAAGCCTTATTCCAATTCCATACAACTTCACAACTGTACAGTGCTTTCTTTACAGCTTAAAGAAAATTTCCAAAAATGGCTCATGGAATAAAATGCGTCAGAAAATCAGATCTGAATGCAAATTATTAACTTTTGTGCCCCTAAGGAAAAAATATTAAAAATAATCCTGAAAAGCAAAACTCCGTACTAGGTAAAGACATGAATCAATAGAGGTCATTACTGTATCTGAATTCTCATCATCATTTTATGCACTTGTAGCATTTAATCTACTGAGTCCTAGTTATGAGAAAATGCAACAAGCTCTGCAACTGGGTGAAGAACAGGAAAGAAGGAAATGACAGCTGTGTGAGGAATCCTCATTCCTGCCTCAAGCGTTCTTTGTTGTACCAACATTAACCAGGACAAGCCTTTGCTTTAGACAAGCCCACCAGCCTGACTCTGCGTGTGATATCATCTCTGTGAACCATCTCTGTGATTACTTTTAGTTCTGTAAGCTTGCAAACAGAAACAGACCTTGAGGCAGGTCACATGGCTATCTAGTTGAAAAATGATGGTAAAGAAGGAGTTAGTGATCCAGTGCACACCTTTGTATTTACCTTGCTAAATAAAATAAGCCAGCACTATCCTTCTATTATTAATGACTTTTTGCCTGGTTTACCGTAAGCAAACAAGATGCAAGTCCTCTGCTGCATCTCAGAATCACCTGTCTGTCTGACTGCTAGCCAAATTTGAGAGAGGAATAGGAATGTCAAGAGAGAGCCATTAAAATCAGCAGCTCATTAGATGCACTATCAAACAAAGGAAAAGAGATTTCAGCCCTTGTACAATCCTTTTGTTTTTAAAAAAGACATTTCACATAATTGAAAAAATAACCATGGCAGCACCCATAGACAGTAGGCCAGTTTTCATAATTGATAATGAGGTGAGAATGCTGAGTAATATTAGTAACCTCTAGTACCCACTCATGATGAGCAGCCTATAGCTAAGAATTCTATCTTTTGAGCTGATTCTATGCACCATTTCTAAAGATTTTCTCTGGCATATCTGATTTTGTCCTATGTGAACAAGGGATAAAGCAGAAGTTTAAAATCTAAGAAGTAGTCCATGTTTAGAACAGAACATTCTGTACCTTATTCTCCTGTTCAAATCCCCCAGAATTTACATATAAATGGGAGAGAAGACATTATTTTGGTGATACTTTATATGGTAAATAATGACATGTGTTTTATAATACAACTACCTCTGTGGATCCTAAAGTAATTTAAAAACATTTTCAATCTTGATCTCTTGCTATGCAAAAAGCACTAGAAATTGCACTGACCCACTGATGCCTTGCTGCTCTCAGTTTCTTAGTTTCTCAGTCTCGTTTTTCCACATAGTAGCATTATACTGTAATGTTCAGGGTACATTGGTCGTTTACTCCTTAAACTTATATAAGGCCCTACTCAGCTTACTAATACTGAGTGTGACCTGTATAAACTAGGAAATAAGACATGATCTGACTGAAGATCAACAAGCTTCTGTTGGATTTGCTAAACTGGGAATTTGTATTTGAAGTAAATAAATGATCAGAGATGGATGTGTGTGAACCCCCCGCTAGACATGGGAGTGAAACAGTAGGAAAACTCAGCAGAATAAATTCAAAAGTAGTCAGACAACTATTTTGAAACAAATAGAATGAAGAGCATTAGGATCACTCTTGTATCTGAAAGAGATCGAGGGGATGTGGTGGTGAATGAAATCAGCACATTTGAAACAAAGTATATTCTAAAAAGGGTAACTTTCTCAGCTCTTTGTATGTGTGGTAAGTCAAACTAATTTGCAGCTAATTCTGAAGACCTTTCATTAAAGAAGAAGGAAAAATAATGTAAATGTCTAAGAGCTAGTCTGTGTCTGTAAGCCTGAGTTTGAGAACTGCGTGCCGAAGTATCACTGTGAACATGTAACTTTATTACAAATAGAAGATAGAAAATGAGATTACTTTTTAAAAATATATTGAAAGTACAAGGAATTACATCTCACATTCTGAGAGACACTCTTCGGTTACCTCATTTATTCGTTCTTGCTCGTTCATGACATCTCCCTTCCTGCTTGGTTATCTGGGGACCTGTTCAGATTTCACATTGAAGGATCAATTCACACAGCAATGAAATACCACTGCCTCTTGGGGGGAGGATGACATCTGTTAAATAGCACCCAGCAACACTACAGAACAGTTTATAGCATCAAATGCAGAACAATTATGAATTTAATTAGAATCAGAGTGGGATTTTAATGAGAAAGAACGCAATTATGCATGATGAAAATTTAAAGCTAGACTCCTTTATACTCATTCTGAGTTCCCTTACTACATAAGTATTTCCAAGAATTTTACTACCACCAAGGGGGTGTAACCTGCCCCTGAACAGTTAGGGATCCAGGCACTCATCTACTAGCAAAGAACTACGTCTTCAGCTTCTCTGTGATACCAGCATACTACAGAGATAGTTTATTTACAAGCTGCAAACTCAAACACCATCAAATGGAAAAGTCTTTTGCATTTATTTTCATTTAATCCTGAAAATACCTATTTTTCACATTTAGTTGAATAGGCTGCATCTCATCTGCAAAATGGCACATGGATTTGGATACAAAATGATGTATAACTTTGACCTGGAACCTGGCTGACAGTCTAAAATGACAGAGATATGCAAGATCTCTAAGCACCTGTGTCACAGGTCTACAGAAAAGAGGTTTAATGACTGTACACAAAGCAGTAATAACTGGCTGCAAAAGAGTGGAATAAATAGTTATTTTCTTCCAAAGTGCTGTAGGTGGTAGCCTGCTTAACTATTTATGAATTACTTGTGAATATGAATTTATGAATATCAATTGTTGTAATATTCTAGCGATTTTTTTTAAAGTTGATAACAGAGAAAATATAGTATTGCTATATGGGGTTTTTTTCCAACTCCAGGTTAGCATTAAAGTCTAACTGAAAACAGTTTGAACTAAACTACAAAATGGATTTTTGTGTGTGACCAAGACTCTTCTGTATCAGGCACTATACAAGCACACAAAGGAGAAAAAGTCTATTGTATTTTGATGGCATTTTCTCACAGATAAAAGGTCTTCATCTTAACAGATTTTAAATCTTGTGGAGACCAATTCACTTTCCTTCACAAATGCACCTTCAATATGTAGGGTCTATTTGTTAGAAAAATCTTCCTGGTATGAGGAGTAGTAGCAAAAAACCATAATTGACTTAGATAAACTCTGTAAAAACAATTGTTTTTAAAAAATTATGAAGGCCAAAGCTAAGTAACAAGGCTAGAAGAATTCTGTTGCACTACAGTGGCCATTTTGCCTCCCTTCCTTTTTTTTGGTTGTTTTTGGTTTGTGGGGTTTTTTTGTTGGTTTGTTTTGGTGATGGGGTTTCTTTTTGGTTTTGTTTTTTGAGGCACCAACTTAAAATAACCAATAAGTTTCCATTTAGGAAAAAAAGGTACAGCTATTAAGCTCTGAAACAGTGTATTGACATCCACTTCCTAGAAGGTAAGAGGTAGTTGGCTAACCATTCCTTCTAGCTGCAAGAATGTTTGACAACTGCAAAATAAAAATTATTATTGTTCTTCCTTCCCCCTGGAAAAAGTACAGACCAGACAAAGGGCAACAACAGAAATATTTTTTAGTGCTATGCAACACTTTCCAATCANTCTATGATTCTATGATTAAATCTCTAATGCTCAAACATTCTAATGTAGCCCTTAAATATCATTGTGTGGCAGTCAGAATGGCTAAAACCACTTTAATGCACATTTGTTCACAGTGGACATGAATTCTACATTAAAATCCATACAGGGTTTTTCTAAAAAATCATAAACTGAAAAAAATTAACACAGATGATTGTTCATTGCTGTAATATTTGCCTGTCACTGAGCAAAAGTGAAATCTGTGTAGTGATATCCACAGTTTTCTCTATAGTGTTAAGCTTTTAAGTGTTTTTTTGGCTGCAGGAAGTTTTGTCTGGAATATTTTCCTTGTTGTTTCTTAAATTCATCCTGGCTATGGTCAAGAGGAAAACTTAATATTATCACTATCTCGTACACACTTGTTGTGGTAATTAGTGTAAAAATTGTTAAACAACAAAAAACCTGCAGTAAATACTTTCAGCCTTTTCAGCTACTGATTGTTTTGTTTTATTGCAATAACAAAAATATATCACCAAATGTAGATTGTCTTCTCACATTTCAAGAAATAGCAGACTTCTTTCATCATGTTCTAGGAATCTGATTATACTTGCCTGAGTTCCCTGGAGTTAGGTCAAATTTTTTATTTAGTATCATATAAAATTAGATATATATGCAAGTAATTCAATGATAGGATATATATGTTTGATAAAAGGTGGAATAAAATATGCAAGACAGTCTCTTTTAGCTCTTAGGTAAAGCTGGAATGTACTGCATGATTTTTGTTGCTTTGCTGGTGTACCTGACAATCTAAATTTTGCCTCAATCTGATGTTTTCCAAAATAGTATCTCTGACGGAACATTCATCTAGCTTCCTCTCCTCTACCTAAGAGATATTCTATACTCAAACTAACTTACAGAAAAGCTAGTAATGCCATGACCCAATCCAGTGTAGGAAGAAATATATCAGTTTCTGATACTAAGCAACAAATATTTTACCTGGTTGCTGTCTTCCCCTCCCACCCCCCAAGACAATACCCGTAAAGATAGAAATACAAGGAAACTAACATGGCAAAAAGAAACCCACACACACACGGACTTGTTTTCTCAAAGGGAAAATAATCCCACATTCTAAAGAACTTGGCACTGAGTAGATTCTGGCAAAAGATGGTTTGTTAGACAAGTTTGGCAGACATTAATTGTCTGTGTGTCTTAATCCACATGGCTTCAATTTTTCTTCTGTCTACATGTAAGCTGGGTTGGATGAAATAAGACCACCTCATTCAAAACACTGTGAGAAAGCACAAGATTACACTTTTGATTAAGATTCGGTCTAAGTTTTCCTAGCCCTACATTGTTCCTTTGAATGGTAGGGCAGTGATCAGGGTCTTGGAAGGTATGCACTCCCAAGAAGGGCTAGGATAAACACCTCCAGAATTCTCATACCTAAATGTTACCTGCTGAGATTTCTAGGACAATTTTAGGGAATCAGTTAATTCAGAAAATAGTGCTGACTGATGACCTCAGGCTTTAGAGGTTCATTCATCATTTGTTCTCAAGGGGTCTTTGCCTGGAAAGAGCACAAGCAGGGCAGTCAACCTTAAAAACTAAGGGAGGGCAAGGAAGAATTATTTGCAATACTGAAGAAATACTCTTTAGGAAGCGACCGATAAGATTATGACAGTGAGCTGAGGGTGATGAAAATGAAGGATAAAATGTCTTTAGAGCAGAATAACTACAGAGATTCCAAACACATAAAATATTTCTTTTAGTGGCAAAGAAAATATAATAAAAGAAACGATATGCTGTATGTTGGCAAGATCCCTAAAGTCACTAGCTTCTGAACACTCAATTACTATTCTTATTCCTAAGACTAGATAGCACTCAAATAAAATTAAAGACTGAAGAAAAACAAAAGGAAATAATTTTGGCCCTAAGACAACCTCTAAGCATGAGAATGGAGCACTTAGATTAAGTTTTTTTCATTACAACCTCTGTCATTGCTTTTGAATGTGGAGTGAAATCAAAGCTAGAAGATTTGTTATGGGTCAGCAAGAAGGAAGGAAAGGAGGTGGGAGTAGGGCTAAGTGCCAAGAACATCTTTAAATGCATGATCCTCTTTCTAAGAACATGGGCTCTTAAAAAAGAAAGAAAGGCATGGCTTAAACAATGTAACATTCTTAGACAAAATCCTACAAACACAGATAATTATATATTTGATTTAGTTCTCCACACTGCAATTTTAGTAGTTTTATTATTCTAAAGCACAATACATCATCAGATACTTTCCACATTACAGTCATTTAGTGTCTCCAAATTATAGTCTACAAGCCAGAATAGGGGATTTGGTCTAAGTAACAGAGTGGTAACTGCAGGAAATGTTGTGATGGATGTCAAATGTTACAAGGTTCACTTTACTCTGAACCAGACAGCACGAAGAGAGATGTTGTTACAGTTCTAAAACTTTAATCTGTCCACCTCCTACTGTTTGCATATGAACAATTCTTTGAAATTTATGGTAATGAGAGGATTGACTTTTTTTTTTCCCCTTTGCTTTTCTCCCTTCCTCTCGTCCTCTTTTCTTAAAGTGTAACAAAGCCTGGGTACCAGCTGGCTGGCAGGTTACTTTCTTAGAAATGGAATTGGACAAAGATTCAGTAAAGACGTGGCGTGAGGCTTTAATAAGGTAATCTTGGGTCTCCCATTACCTTTTAGGCTCAGGCTGAAAGACAGCTAGTTGTGTAAAATAAGTGAGTGCTCTTGGTGATGCCAATAAACCCATGACAAGTCTTTACCAGTGATCAAAGAGGGGTCAAATTCTTTCTGGCTTGAGTCTGCAAGTCAATGGAGTTATTCAGGAGAAAATTTAGCTCCAAATGTTTTTTGTTACTAAAGAAACAACTTCACAGTTTCACTAGAAATGCAAGCAAATAGAAGGCTCAGAAGTTATATGATGCCAAGTAAAATTGAAGAAAAACAAAATTCTTTTTAAAAGAGGTGGTAATATTTTTAGTTGTTATTACAGCTCAATGCCTTTTATTAGGTATTTATTATTATCCTAGTCTAATCTTAAAGTTAGCATCTAGCTGCAGGCTAAATCAAGCCTGTATCTCAAAGTGTCCCTAAAGAATGCACAAACCATGTATCATCAACCCTGAAATATAACCATGTCTGTAAGAGGAGAGCAGGAGACACAATTACTTTTGTGATGGTTCGGGAGTTACCTGCCCCCCAACACTATGAAAATCACCCACGCTAGACTCAGTCAGCTGGAAGTTAAGGACTGAAGCTATATTTACAGCTTAGCACAATATACAAGCAGAGATATACACAATATACAGGAGTATTTATAGAAATATACAAGTTAAAGGTAACACAGAAACACAATCCCCCTCCCAGAAATCAGAGTCCCCAAGAGGGGCTCCTAACCACCCTTCCAGCTCCTTTCCACCCATCTACCTTACCCCAGTGTCTGCCTCACATGCAAGGTGAGTTTGGAGGATCAGCCAGGGGGGTTAGAAGCAGAATGGTTAGTTGGGTTACACAGCAGAAGAGGTCAGCAGACATACCAGCTCCTAGAGAGAGAGCGAGACTATCTTACCTATAGTTGTGCCCTTGTTCTTATACATCTCAGCAAGCCTCTAAGTGAAGCAGACATCACCATTGTTTTCTTTCCACAGCCTATATTTTTTTTCATTAAAATATCCCAATTAGCCTCAAACCAGCACAACTTGAGAGAGAAAAAGTTGGCTTTGATGAGTGCCACTGACAGGCACATGAACGCACTTATCCAGGATACAAGACCTTCAGAGAAAAGGTAACAAATTAGCATGCTTTCTCTGACAGAAATATCTTACTCACATATTATAAATGAGGCCAAATACATAAGAAGAGCGTCTCTTCCAAAACATACCACAGCTTAACGTGACAAAAACAATGCAGGAAGAAGATTGCTCAGACCAGAAGTGGGGGGGAGGAGGGGGGGTGGAATTGCTGATCAAGAGAAGTCTGCAGACCCACAAGCACTTAGAGGATGTGTTTCCCTTCCCCCTTTGAAATAAAAATTGAGCACAAACTTACAAGGTTTCTAACTCAAATGCAGAAGATTTCTTCCATATTGCCTAACTTATAAATTGTTGTATCCGGCAAAGTGGCAGTTAAACAAAGAAGATGTTAAATGAGAAACCTGGAAAGGGAAGATGAAGAAAACTGTCCTGGAAATAGAAAGAATCCCAGTTCTTACATAGAAAGTAGAGACAAACAGCTTGAGTTCCTTCTGCTCACTGCAGTAGGAATGTCACAGCAGGCACTAATGACTGCTTTGCAGTACAAAAGAATGTCTCTGGGATCTAGCATTTTAAGTGTCATCTACAGCACTACAGACATTCCAGCTTTGCTCTCAAAATATAACACTGCTAGTACAAGTACTATGTTTGAAATGTTCCCTGCAAAGCAAAACGAAAGGCAAACATTTATATCCATGACTTTTCACCAGTTTATATCCTGTCATATAATTTGCTTTGTCAACTGTGGCCTGAAAAGGTATGAACTGACTTCAAAATGTCACCAGTGGAAGGTTGAGAATAAGGACAGAGATGGGTTCAGAGCCTCATAAGCACGTCAGAATAAAAAAAGAGTTTCTAACAAGGGAAATGTATTAGGTGCTATGGTTTTGGCAGCAGGGAGGCTACAGAGGCAATCTCTGTGGGATGAACTGAGGGGCTGATCCATGCCAGACACAGATAGTTTCTGCTGGCTCTGCAATAGGACACATATGAGCCCATCACCAATACTGGTAATACCTCCAGGAAAGTGTATTTAAGAAAGGGCAGTGATAGTGGCACGGAGAACAGAGGGACTGATAAAGGGAATGAAGGAATAGCAAGGTAGAGGACTAGGAGGTGTGCCACATCCTGGAATGGGGAAAGCAAAACCATGTTGAAGCAAGTATAATTCCTTGTATGGATAGTGGCCTGTGGATGAGACTACGCTGGAGCAAGGGAAGCTTCACAGAGACTGCATCCTGTGGGGCTTCCCTTGCTCCAGCATAGTCTCATTTGCACACCAGATCACAGGAAAAGATAGTAACCATATGTATGCTAATCAGGGAGAAAAAAAAAATTTAAAAGGTAAATTTCCTAAATAAAGTGGTTTTTCTTTGTGTTTGTTTTTTTGGGGGGGGGGGTTGTGTTTGTTTGTTTTGGGGTTTTTTGGGTTTTTTTTCCCCTGCAGCAGTACTTGATAGTTGATTTCCCAGTCTTTATTTTGACCCACAACTTTTCTTTCTCATCCCTCCTGCTGTCTCCCATGTCAGTCTGGGAGGGTGGAATGAGCAACAGGTTGTGTGGATGCTTAGCTACTAGCTGAAGCAAAGCCACCATAGGAATCAGCAATAGTAGCTGGACTGCTGCCCAAACTATAATCTGTTTAGTCATCCTTTAGCTGAGTCAAACTGTCTTCATGGCTCTTGTAACAAGGCACCTTAACTGCTTTAGTTAACTTGCCTTAATAATTTGCCCTTACAGGAGGAGGAAGCAGCAAGATTCCATAAAACAAGTTTTTAACAAAGTTGCAGTAAGTCTTTGCTGTAGCTATTAAATCAGTGCCATTAATTTCAACAATCCTCTTACACTACTCCAAATGGAAATCCTAGCTAGCTTTACTTTATCCTTTTGCTGTCATTGCAAGGATTGTGTTTGAATGATATGGCTTTTTCATTACAGTCAAGCATTTAATTTGGTTTCATCCTGCTGAAGAGCTAAACTCCTGTGTTTCTGTCATCTATCTGGCCATTAAAATGACTGCCACAGATTCAGCACTTCGGGACTGCAAAGTGGAATTCAAGCAGAGATAAACAGGAAGGCAAGGAGTAAGTACTGTTCAAACCACAGTCAGTCACTTTCAAAAGCCAGTAAATATAAGGGGGAAAAAATGTGTCAGTAACTTCAAATCCAGCTTGAAAGTCTGTAAGTCTTAGAAAGGAGTATGTAAAAAGGAAAGAGCCATGAGTAAGTGTAAGCTGAACAAAGCAATCAAAGTAATAACAACTGATTTTTGCCTGAGGGGCAGATATCGCTGATGGATTTTCCAGATACTCTGCTAGAGTCTGCACCTCCCAAGCAGGCAGTTTCCTGGCAAAAAACATCTTCAAATCTTCCTCATGTATTGCTGGGTGGAAACTCTGAATAAACACATTCATACATTTTTTAAAAGCTGTATTTTGTTCAACGAAAACAACAGAAATTCCAACAACCATTTTGAGAATATCTGCCACATTCTGACAGACCAAGCTATGCAGCAAAATAGTATGATCTACTTAAATTGTTTTCTGGAATTTCTGACCTCATTACAGACAAAAAACTTGTTCACCAGTCACACTGATTTTTTTTTTTTTCTGTGGGAGGCAACTAGGAAGGCTAGGAAGGCTAAGGACTCATTTGAACTCAACCTTGCAAGGGAAGTCAAGGATAACAGAAAGGGCTTCTTCAAATACATTGCAGGAAAAAATAATGTTAGAGGCAATGTAGGCTCACTGCTGAATGAAGTGGGTGCCCTGGTGACAGAGGACACAAAGAAAGCAGAGTTACTGAATGCCTTCTTTGCCTCCATCTATACTGATGGGAGACCATCCTCAGGAGCCCCTGACACCTGAAGCACCAGAGGGAAGCATGACAAAGGAGTCTTCCTTGGTTAATAATGACTGGGTTAAAGAACAACTGAGTCTTGCACCTGGGAAAGAACAACCCCAGGTATCAGTATAGGTTGGGGGGCTGACCTGTTGGAAGGGAGCAAAGTGGAAAAGGATCTGGGGGTCCTAGTTGGTGGAAGGTTGACCATGAGCCAGCAGTGTGCCCTTGTGGCCAGGAAGGCCAATGCCATTCTAGTGTATTAGAAGAGTGTGGCTAATAGGTCAAGAGAGGTTCTCCTGCTCCTCTACTCTGCCCTGGTGAGGCCACATCTGGAGTACTGTGTCCAATTACAGGCCCACCAATTCAAGAAGGACATGGAACTGCTTGAGAGAGTCCAGTGCAGAGCCCCAGAGATGATTAAGGGAATGGAACATCTCTCTTATGGGGAGAGACTGAGGGAGCTGGGGGTCTTTAGCTTGGAGGAGAGAGGTGACCTCATCAATGTTTATGAATATCTAAAGGGTGAGTGCCAGGAGGATGGAGCCAGGCTCTGCTTGGTGATGCCTGATAACAAGACGAGGGGCAGTGTGTGGATGTCGAGGCATAGGAAGTTTCATATAAACATGAGGAGGAATTTTTTCCCTGTGAAGCTGACAGAACATTGGAACAGGCTGCCCAGGGGGGTTGTGGAGTCTCCCTCTCTGGAGATATTCAAAACCTGCCAGGATATGTTCCTGTGTGATCTGGTAGATGATCCTGCTCTGCCAGAGGGGTTGGACTAGATGATCTTTCGAGGTCCCTTCCAGCCCCTGACATTCTGTGATTCAGTGAATTTACAGTCTCTTGGTATTAGCATATATTCTGTCAGCTTAGGCTCTATTAATAATTTAAATATCCTCATGTGATGTTCTATCATGTATTCTGTTCTAGGGCACCTAATAATTTTATGATGCACAATTTGTTGATGTAAAATGGAGTCAGTTTCAATGTGTTCACAGGCAAAAGTAATTCAAGGAAAACACCTGATGCCTGTTCAGCTAGGAACCTAGCCCCAAAGCACTAGAAGCAAAGAAGGTAAATAATGAGATGATCCAAACAGTTTATGATTGTCTATTTCAAATTCGCTATCCACAAACAGGAGAGCTCAGCAGACAGTCTGACCATGTGTATGAAAAATACAAAAATGCCATGAAGAGGCCAGAAACAGGGACACAACTTGTCCTGTGCTGTGATCAGGGATTCTGGGTATCTCTGTGTGTGGCTGATGGTTGGTAGCCTCACTGCTGGAAGTGATGGCTGTTCAAGGGCTGTAATTTATGGAGATAATAAGAAGTAAATGTACCTTTGAATAAACTAGGCTTAAGGGAGTATAAAAATGGATGCAACAAAAGGAACCCTAAAAAAGTGGGAAAAATCACTAAGAGCATGTAATATGATGAAATATGGTAAGTCGTAGAATCAGAATCAAAGGTTGGAAGGGATCATTAAAGGTTGTCTAGTCCAATCCCACTGCAGTAAGCAAGGATATCTTTAACCAGATCAAGTTGCTCAGAGCCCCATCTAACCTGACCTCAAATGTTTCCAGGGATAGGGCTTCTACCACCTCTCTGGACTAACTATTCCAGTGTCTCACCACTCTCATTGTAAAACAAAAATAATTCTCCCTGTATCTAGTCTCTCTTTTAGTTTAAAACCAATACCCCTTGCCCTGCTGAAGCAGGCCCTCCTAAAATGATTATCTCCATCCTTCTCATAGGCCCCTTTTAAATATTGCAAGGCTACAATAAAGCCCCTCCACAGCCTTCTTTCTCAGAGAGGTGCACCAGCCCTTGGATCAGTTCTGTGGCAGTTTCTGTGCTTGCTCGAACAGCTTCATGTCCTTCTTGTGCTGAGGGCTCCCGAGCTGGACACGGTACTCCTCGGGATGTCTCACCAGAGTGGAGCAGAGTAATAGAATCACTTCCCTTGACCAGCTGGCCACACTTCTTTTGATGCAGCCCAGGATGTAATTTGCCTTCTGGGCTGCAAGCACATATTATTACGTCATGTCCAGCTTTTTATCTACTAGTACTCCCAAGTCCTTCTCCACGTGGCTGCTCCCATCACATCATCCCCCAGCCTGTATTGATACTGAGGATTGCCCTGACCCAGGTGTAGAACCTTGCACTTGGCCTTGTTGAACCTCGTGAGGGTCACACAGGCCCACACCTTGAGCTTGTCCAGGTCCTCCTGGATGACATTCCATCCCTCTGGTATATTGACCCCACCACTAGTGTCATCTGCAAACTTTCTTAGGATGCACTTGATCCTTCTATCTATGTCACTGACGAAGACATTAAGCAGCACAGATCCCAGTAGGGAACCCTGAGTAACACCACTTGTCACTGACTGCCATCTACACATCAAGCCATTGACNTCTCACCACTCTCATTGTAAAACAAAAATAATTCTCCCTGTATCTAGTCTCTCTTTTAGTTTAAAACCAATACCCCTTGCCCTGCTGAAGCAGGCCCTCCTAAAATGATTATCTCCATCCTTCTCATAGGCCCCTTTTAAATATTGCAAGGCTACAATAAAGCCCCTCCACAGCCTTCTTTCTCAGAGAGGTGCACCAGCCCTTGGATCAGTTCTGTGGCAGTTTCTGTGCTTGCTCGAACAGCTTCATGTCCTTCTTGTGCTGAGGGCTCCCGAGCTGGACACGGTACTCCTCGGGATGTCTCACCAGAGTGGAGCAGAGTAATAGAATCACTTCCCTTGACCAGCTGGCCACACTTCTTTTGATGCAGCCCAGGATGTAATTTGCCTTCTGGGCTGCAAGCACATATTGTTACGTCATGTCCAGCTTTTTATCTACTAGTACTCCCAAGTCCTTCTCCACGTGGCTGCTCCCATCACATCATCCCCCAGCCTGTATTGATACTGAGGATTGCCCTGACCCAGGTGTAGAACCTTGCACTTGGCCTTGTTGAACCTCGTGAGGGTCACACAGGCCCACACCTTGAGCTTGTCCAGGTCCTCCTGGATGACATTCCATCCCTCTGGTATATTGACCCCACCACTAGTGTCATCTGCAAACTTTCTTAGGATGCACTTGATCCTTCTATCTATGTCACTGACGAAGATATTAAGCAGCACAGATCCCAGTAGGGAACCCTGAGTAACACCACTTGTCACTGACTGCCATCTACACATCAAGCCATTGACCAGCACCCTGTGCTGGTTTAAGGCTAATTGGAATATTTTAATAGAGAAAATGATATTATAGGCTGTGAAAAGGAAACAATGGTGATGTCTACTTCACTCATAGGCTTGCTGAGATGTTTAGGAAAAAGTACTCAAAACAAAAGATAAGCCACTTGGGCTTGCGGCAGTCTCGGGGGCGCAGCGTCTTGGTCTAGCAGCTTCTGAACTTCTCCTCTCTGCTGATTAATTTCACTAACCACTTTTTCTTCTAATTCCTCCTCTGGCCAATCCTCAAAACCTTGGGGTAAGGTATAGGGGTGGAAGGGTGGTTGGGAGCCCCTCCTGGGGTCTCTGATTTCTGGGAGGGGTCTCTGATTTCTGTACTACCTTTACCTTGTATATTTCTGTAAATATTCCTGTATATAGTATATATATCTGCTTGTACATTGTGCTGAGCTGTAAATAGAGCTTCATCTAAACTTCCAGCTGGCTGAGTTTCTAGTCTGGGTCATTTTACAAAGTGTGGAGGGGCGGGTAACTCCCAAACCTACATCACACCCTCTAGATGCAACCATCTGACCAATGACCAATTTCTTATCCATCAAACTGTTAACCCATTGTCCTGGGTTAATAGACACCACTCTCAAAAACCCTTTCTCTTCTCCCCCCTCCCCGAACAGGAGGGAAAGTAACACAAAAAAATCCTCTGGTTTGAGATGAGGCATCTAATGAGATAATACAATGCATAATTACCTTAGCCTATTTGTTGAAAAGTGCAGGAAAATGCAGAAGCAGTAGGAGAAGCCAGTGTTAAAATGATACCCCTCACCCAAGCACACAGCAGCCAGCACAGTGAAAAATATCAACGCCCCAAACATAGAAATTGGAAGCAGCATGTGGAACAGGAAGCCTCTCATGTTACAATCTGAATTTAGCATTACTAAGGATAATCTCTTTCATTATCTTCTCAGGCACAGAGATGAGGCTGGTAGGTCAGCAGTTCCCAGAGCCCTCCTTTCTACCACTTTTAAAACTAGGTGTAATGTTTTCCTCTTCAGAGTCAGCAGAGACTGCCTGACTGCCACGACTTTTCAAATATCGTGGAAAGTGACTTGGCAACTCCCATCAGCAAATTGACTCAGGATTCTGAGTTGCATCTCATCAGGTCTTGTAGACTTACACATGTTAAGGTTTCTGAGGTGATCATGAACCCTGTCTTCACTTATAATGGGAGGGACCTTTACCCCTTGGCCCCCATCTTGTGGTCCATCAACTTGGGATGTGTGAGAAGCAATGTTTCCAGTGAACATTGAGGCAAAAAATTTGTTGAATACTTCAGCCCTCCCTTTGTAAGCATTTTGGAGTCTAATGTCCCTACAAAATTCCATCCCACTTAACCAATCCTTTTATGTGACATGTTTTCATATTTGAAAAATCAGAGATACAAACACCTGTCCCTCAACACTGAGCCTGCTATGCTCCATACAGCAGAATCAAATCAAAATTTCAAGAACAATAGAAAAAGGAAAATGGTAGGGAAGGTTCTACACTGCTGGAGGAGAATTCTTGAACTTTCAGAAGTCTGCATGGGAAATTGCTTTTAAAACCAGTTCAGGAATGCCCAAGTTCACAAGAAGTCAACTGACTTCTTTTGCAGCTTTAGTGCAGTTAAATGTTTGTCATTACATATTTGGGTCAGATCTGAATTGTCCAATCTAAAACTGAAAAGATCTGCATCCAAACACTGATCTCATGGGCAGTGCAGATTAAGAGCAAATTCTGGTTGACACAGCAGAGAAAATAGTCATCAAACCAGCTAAGACTGCAGTCTATCAAGTTTTCTAGACAAAGAAACTGCATTTGTCCTGCATTACTTATCACATCTACTTTCATTAAACTTGAAATCTTGTAGGTATAGGAGGCAGTGGTATATGAAGTTTTAAAACCTTCTCAGAGATTCTGGACCTTATTGGGGAAGAAACACAAAAAAAGTCAAGGAATTTTAACTTAAAGAACGTAACAATAGTTCTACTTCAACTGAACACAGTTGAGCTATCAATCCTTTATTTTATACATAAAAAACATGTTACTAAGTTCCATATTTTTCATTTTCAAGGATGACACGTTATAAAAAATATATGAACTTTGAACCAAAATCATATTTTGAGAAAATTTTCTCATTATTTCATTGGAAAATTAGAAGGAAATTCAACTGAGATTCTACAGATATCTGTCCTGGATGCAGCTTTATTCTATAATTTCCTTTACAGCTCTAGGTCACAAGCAATCTGGATAACTGAAATCAGTAAGGTGGAATTCAATAATAGCAAATGCATCAAATAGTACTCTTAGGAAAGACAAAGTTAAATGCACAAATACAAAAGGAGTAGAATGGGAGCATGAAGCATTGTTGTAGAAAAAAAAAACAGATCCATTAGGAACCTGCAATATAATGTTTTGGGAAAAAAAGGCAGATCCATTTTTAGGACATATTGATAGGAGCAGTTTGGGAAAGATGTATAGGTAGTGACTCCATTGATGAGATGTTAGCAAGAGTATTGTGTTTAGTTTCCAGCACTACCCTAGGCAAACTGGAGATAGTCCAGAGAACAACAATAAAAATGATTAAATGTTTAGAAACCATGCCGCACAAAAAGGCTGAAAGATTTGGTTTGTTTAGTCTGGGAAATGGTGTATTTAGAGGCAAAATATAACAGTCCTAGAACAACCAAAATATTTTTCCATATTCACAAGAAGGAAGTCAGAAACCAACTGGCTTGATCTACAACACAAGAAAACTCCTTGTCTGTTAAAGACAACTAAGTCCAGGAAAAGGGGACCAAGCATCTCCGAAGAGCTTAGGAATAGAAGTGAGTGTCAATATCAAGATATCTGTGCTGCCACTAACTAGCCTCGGTTATCATTGAGTCATGGACTGCTGAGTACATGTCATTGCTTTCCTTTGACTCTCTAATACAGTTTTGGGTTTTATTCCACTGGTCTCACTCATGTTTTTGCTAAAGGAGTGGAAAGAATGACCTGATTACCAGAAATAGGTATGTACCTGAATGCTGGCTTCTGAGTCTGCATTGTGTTTGAAGAGGATGGAGCTGCTGCTTCAGCATTCAGCCCTGAGCTTTGTTAGAGAGGACAAATGCAAAGCTATTTCACTCTACTGCTTACAGCTGCAAGCAAGAGCAAAATTCAGCCCTCATAATGCTAAGTAATTGGCTGTGAAATCAGATAAGGAAGTGACTTGTTCTCAAGAGTCTAATTCAGGCAAAACCACCTTCCTGCTTCTACAGAACCTCCTTTTCTCTCTCTCTCTTTCCCCAGGAGAAAACACATTAAAAACTAAAAAATCTAAAGGCCTCCTGGAAACATTTAACTCAAAATCACAAAACTCAGAATAGGGAAAAAAAAAAAAAAAAAAAAAAAGCCACATACCCCAAAAAAACCCAAACGATAAAATATGTGCTGGCATTCAGGTGTGATTTTCTTTCTTTAGAAATACAGAAATGCTGTTGCCAAATGCATGCACAAGTAATAGGTAAATTGATGTTAATAATGAAATGCTCTGAAAAAGTACAGTGGTTCCAGTAAATGTTAGAACATGTCTGCACTATTTAAAAATTAACCATCTCATTAAAGTTATATTGCTAGTTAATTTCTGATGTTTAATTGTTAGAAAGTTATCTTTCCAGCTTCCAGGGAAGAATTAGAAATGCCACACTTAAGTGTTTAATTCTTCCTCTGCCAAGCACTGACAAGTTTCAAGAGACATATATTTTAAATAATTTGGGAGATGTAACTATAATAGCTTTGATTATCATACTATAAAGTCAGCGAACCTTGTGTCATGGCAGATTTTACCCAGTCTTGTGAAGTGTCTTGAAACAGATTCTTTTTTCCCCTACTTTCTAAGGGAGCTGAGACTAAGGGAAAGCTGCCACTTGTGACAGCAGCAAATCTGGTCCAGAGTGTTTCTTGAAAAGACCCTTCCATTTGGTTTCATCCTCCTCCACATCTTGTGTGTCTTTAGCTCTGGCACTGGCTGAGTTTAACAAGCCAGACTAGCCTGGCTTTAGCGTGTTCTTAAATGCCAGTTCTGAATGCTTACCTGTTCTTAAATGCTTGTCAGTTTGTTGCATCATGGTTCCATTTGTTACTGCTGTCTGCTGTTTAGTTTGAACAGTTCTCAAATCTGTTACAACTGAAGCCAGAAGCATTAGAGGAAAGCACTTGCGGGGTTTTCTATGAGCTTTCCCATAAACATTCCTCTAACAGCTCTCCAAAACACAAAACTTTCTTCTATTATTCCCCCCCCTCGCCAAAGAGACTTGCATACCATCAGACGCAGGATGGCAGTTATACAGAGTCAGAGAAACCTTGATCCAAGTAAATCAAGCCCTTTTAAGCCTGCCAGGTATTATAATAAAATTTTACTTGGCTATCTGTAGCCAAGTACACATTCAAACAGTTAATTGTCTAATTTAATGCATATAGTAAACAGACATTACCAGCAACTGACAGCACCAGGTAGACTGAACATTTCTCATTCAAATGAGACATAGAGCATGAAACTGAAATGCAGAAATAAACATAAGAGAAGAGATAATGTAGAGAAAAAAATGTTTCTTAATTATGCTGTGTCCACTTTCTGTAGCAGATTGTCCTCCTAATTCACCCTGGCTTAATCAACCTGTCAAGTTGCTTTGGAAACAAACTAAGAGCTGCACACCCAGAGCTGTTTATCTGGTGTAAAGGTGTCCTTGTTTCCATATTTTAGTTATCCAGTGGTTCACTCTGATGTCAGAAGGTGCATACTGGAGGAATATAAAAAAATCCTCATTGCACAGAAAGAAAATATTCTGTCTGCTGTCAAGAATGACTGCAGCTTCAGGTCACAGGAATAGAGGTTGTTTTAAACTTTTCATGGTATGCTTTGAGAATAATGAAGTAAGCTTAGTGACAACTTCCTGAAAGCATACAACCTTGTTATGCAGCTGGTACTACACTGGCTAGGATGATGCATTTTGAGGTCCAATAAAAGAAGAAAATCAGGTTCTTGGAGATGGTAGACATGCATGTTAGTATAGATAATGAGTAAAATACTAATCAGAAGAAAACCAAGGCTAAGGATAGTTCCTAGCTGAGCAGAAGATCAGTAACTATTTACTAAATAAATGCTACAGAAACAAATCCTACCTGGAAACAGAGATAAACTTTCGTGAGATTAAAGATTTCTAATTGCTCAGAAACCATTTGACCACAGCAGAGCGTTAGCCCAATCCACAGAAGCAGCTCAGCAAATGTTTAAGTATGGCAGTTACACTACAGATGTAGATCTCATATATCCATTAGAAAAGGAAAAGAAGGGTTGACTCATTTGAGACAATAATCCTAAATGTAAAAGAGCTCACCTAGAAGCCAAGATTCTTACTTCAAGACTAGTCTTTAAGTTTTAGATATGTCTGGAAAAGGAACTTCAATTTTGTCTTGGTAAAAGTCAGTAGCATGCTTTGTCAGAAATTTTGGACTAGCATACATTAGAGGTGTCCTTTGTTTGTCATAGTTATATTTTTGAAAGATATAGTTATCTTTCTTTTCAGTCCAATATAATTACTATTATTTTAAGAAAAAAAAAAAGTATAAAATACAAAGTTGAAGTACATTCAGTTAAATTCATAGATTTCTAAAGCATAAAATTAAAGGTTCATAAACTGATAGTTGTTTATATATTTGACACCAGTTTAGAACAAAGTCTCTTACATTTGCAAGGTCATAAGAAATAAAGCTTTCAAAGAGCAGGTACTCTGATTCTTAGGTCTACCTTTTCAGAACTTAACTGAGTGCTCACTTTAGAATTTGTATTGGCCAAACTGGCTGTTCAAACCACAGCCTTCTGAACTGGTTGTTAACGTGACACTAGCCTCCCATACTCCTCACCACTCTTTCAGCTTCCTCCAGGACTTTCTTGGCAGGGGCGCAGGGCAGGGTCTCCTCTGCCCCTTCCCAGCTGTGCTCTTGTCATAGGCAGCAGCTGCCTACATCAGAGGGTATTAACATGCGTGGACACTTTCTGGACAATTTTGAGTAGGCATCACAGGTGACAAGGGCAGCAAACATGTGTTGTGTTTAGTCTCAAAGTTTTGCATAATGCAACATGCCAAGGTCATTAGAGAAAAAATGCAGCTGAGGGCAGAATTTGAATTTAAGGGGTTTGAATGGTAAGTATCATAACATTTTCATGCAT
The DNA here is from genome assembly GCA_013399055.1 of Ramphastos sulfuratus. Classification (NCBI taxonomy): domain Eukaryota; kingdom Metazoa; phylum Chordata; class Aves; order Piciformes; family Ramphastidae; genus Ramphastos; species Ramphastos sulfuratus. The sequence continues at coordinate 75,495 of WBNM01015570.1, read as the reverse complement.
TTTCTTGAACAGACCCTTCCAGGTAGGAGCAGGACTCTTACTAGGACACCTCTACGCTTCTACAAAACGGATGAAATAATGAAGTGGACACTCTGAAAACAATGAAAATCAATAATTCAACCTCTTGAACTTTCCAAGTGGCTCAGATGGTTGCCCTTATTCCTGAATTCAAGCAGCCAATGGTTTGCTCAGTAATTCTCTACATGCCTCATTTCTGTCCATATCCCATGGTCCCCAGACTGGAGACATCTCAACTTACAGCATACTGTTTAAACAAGCCTAGAGTTACTGCCCTACAGGAGAGCCTGTCTTACTTCTGAAGGAAGATGCTGTGGACTGAATTAAAAAGCTTTATTAAAGATCTACTTAGATGACATAGGTTAGCCATGCAATATAAACTGAGGGTGTAGAAAAAGGTATGGTGAAGAATAACACAGATAAGCGAAGAATGTTCCATCAAGAAGTAACATGTTTCTAAAACTGCAATAAAGAGGCAGAAGTGAATTGCAATAGGAAACTGAAAGGAAAGCAAAAGGTAAAAAAAAAGAACAGCAGGACAACAGTTTTTAATAGATTTTTCAACTATTTTGAGCACTAATAGGGAAAAATATCAAATATCAAATAGCTTGAATTGTACAAAGCTGATGTCCTGGAAAGATGTAATTTTTCATCTAGATGAGGACTCCTGCTATAAAATGAGAATATTTAAGTATGAACAGCACAGTAAAGAATGAGGTCAGCTTGGCATTATCAGTAGCAATCTCTTGTAGGTAGAGACTGCAGTTTTTAAAAAGCTACCCCGAACCTACTTTAGTTGAAGACTCAACTTCAAACCACTTGTTTCTAATACAAGACAAACTGCATTGTTTCATTTCTGATCCAAAACACAGAACTTTTCAGGTGGTATAGAGAGAGGTGGGAAAAAGTCTGATTTATATTCAGGTTTCACTGCATACCTGCCATGGTGGTTATAAAATATTCACCTGCTCACACACATGTACAGATATCTACTGTCTCTGTGTCTATGCAGCTGTGCACACATATACACGTCTCAGGAATACTGCATGTATCTAACAATGGCTGTGCAGTTTTCCTTTCTGGTTTCTTATTTACATTGAAAGCTATTTCTTACCTATTTAAATCTATATATTGGGGTCTATATAGTCCTGCCATGAAAAGTGAAGTGTTGTTATTATCAACTGATCATTTGTGATTCTTTTCTTTGTGTTTTCATGACATTTTTCCTTGTCGTATTTCATTAACTTGCAATTTTGTTTAACCTCAAATAAAATATTTGCCCAGATCTGGAGAAAAAACAAAAACAATCAAAACTAAAAACAAACAAACAAACCACAAAACAAACAAAAAAAAAACCCAAAAAAGATAAAAACAAAAAAACCAACCCTTAACTTACAAATTAAATTCATCTTGTACACATCCTGTATATTTTCTTCACAAATACAGTGACTTGCTGGAAACCACTAGTTTATAAGAGATCCTGTATCAGGTAAGTACTAGAGCAAAGGTTGATAACTAATATGGCTGATAGCTAAGGCTTGGGTTCTGGATGTCAAATATTGCCTGGCAACCCTTTGATCAGAACGAAGGTGCAAAAAAGAGGAGCAAAACAACTCCCTTCTATACAGTATTGAATTTTAAGACAGGAAGCTATGTACGTATATACTGCATATATGCTTTAATTCTAGGCAATATAAATGGAATGTAGCAAACTATTTTGATTTCTATTTCTTTTCTTCTTTGGACTAATGAGGCAAAATGCCATTTAAACAAAAACAATATGCTAGTTTCCACTCTGAAAGAGTGCATAACTAAGCCCACAGATCTGACCCTCTCACACACTGGGATAAACTCAAGAGAAAATTTAAGTACCTTTCTGGTTAAAACCAACCTCTCCTATGTAACAAAGGCTTTTTTCAATAATACAAAAAATGATAAAAATGATGGTGCTCCCAGTGTTGACTTGGTTCAATATCTGGGACAAGTATCCCCTCAGGTAAAGCTGGTAAACCTTCTGAAGTCATCTATCATGCTATTAATCTCATCACTCATAAAATGTCTTATGCCATTTATTACCACCTTCACACCTCAAACCTGTGATCTGGCATTGAGTGTTGTCTAATAGTGATTAAGTGCAAAGGATTTAGTTTACTTAGCCTGTCAGTATTCGAAATGATTTCCCATCCTCAACTGTGTACAGAGATTGAAAACCCTTCCATATGTCTTGGAGGATAAACTGTTATCTTCGTACTTTCCAATATGCCATTTAAGAATATCTTGTTTTAAAGTTGTCGCTTCTAAGGAAGGTTTTTAAATAAAATTGACTTGCATAAAGGCTCTCATTTCTGTGGCAACATCCTTCCTTGACTTACTAATGATGTAGCAACAAAGTGATACTGAACACTGCTTGAGAAAAGGTGGTTTATATCTAAAGTTTCTATCCATTTTGCCTTTTTCTGATGCAGACCTACAGATTCCTGAGGTTTGGAAGGCTCTGCAAAGGGATCTCAACAGGCTGGATCAATGGGCTGAAATCAATTGTGTGAGTTTTAACAAAGCCAAGTGCTGGGTCCTGCTCTTGGGTCACAATGACCCCATGCAACGTTACAGCTTGGGGCAAAGTGGCTGGAAAGTTGCCTGGCAGAAAGGGGACTGGGAGTGCTGGCTGATAGCCAGCTGAACATGACCCAGCAATATGCCCAGGTGGCCAAGAAGGCCAACAGCATCCTGGCCTGTATCAGCAGGAGTAGGGAAATGATTGTGCCCCTGTACTTGGCACTGGTGAGGCTGCACCTTGAGTCCTGTGCTACAAGAAAGACATTGATGTGCTGCAATAGGTCCAGAGAAGGGCAAGAAAGCTGGTGAAGGGTCTAGAGAAAGTCTTAGGAGGAACATTTGAGGGAACTGGGATTGTTTAGTCTGGAGAAGAGGAGGCTGAGAGGAAACCTCCTTGCTCTCTACAACTGCCTAAAAGGAGATTGTAGTGAGGTGGGTATTGGTCTCTTCTCCCTAGTATCAGGTGATTGGATGAGAGTAAATGGCCTGAAATTATACTGGGGAGGTTTACATTGGGTATTAGGAAAAAGATCTTTATAGAAAGAGTGGTCAGGCATTGGAAGAGGATGCCCAGGGAACTGGTGGAGTCATTGTCCCTGGAGGCGTTCAAGAAATGTGTGGACATGGCACTTTGGGACATGGTTTAATGGCCATGGTGGTCTTAGGTAGAAGGTTGGACTCAGTGACCTTAGAGTTCTTTCCTAGCTGAAACAATTCTATGATTCTATGTTTCTTCTCTAAAATTGTAAGGAAGGAAGATACTTGTTTTGCATTGAGCATGAGTTTGAGTAAAGCTGTGTGAGTCTTTATAGCCAGTAACTAAGACAAACAAATCCATTCCCTTAGGGGAAGATTTAGCAGATGAGCTATCCCATGGAGCATCTACTCCTAGTCTCAGTGCAGAAGAAACATTGCTTGATTCCCCTTCACACAGTTTGGTTCTTGAGAGACAAGTGCATCAGGCCAGCAAGGTTATCAGTGATAACCTTCCTTGTGATAATGTTGATGAATCACCACCCAACAGTTTTGATGGGGTTTATAAAGCAGGTTTGACAACAGGGAATCACTGACAGCAGAAGTGGCCATGAGTGCAGCCGTTCTCTTTCTTTGTTCTGTTTGACTCCAGGCTCACTGCATGACATATTTTAGAAGCAGTACTTCAATGGGAAACATAAATGGGCAGCAACTTGACAATAATTATTTTGTGGTACTCATTAAATTCCTAGCCATAAAGGAAGTGGTGATACATTGAGATGCTTTCACAGAAAGTATGTGGATGCACAGCCCTACAAAACACATAGAAAGAAATGTTCAGCTGAAAAAGAATGCACTTGGTCTATTAAGCTCGCGCGCAATTTGCATGCAAGGCTTTTGCTCCCTAAATCTGCAAGAAGAGAATTTCTACAGACACTATCTTGCTTCAACAAATGAAAGGTTTCAGAAAATGCCAGCAGGGAATGTGCTTATCTTGGTCTTTTCTTGCAGAAAGTTTGTAACCCTAATATGCATCCTGTGCAGGTTTGAAGCGGAGATTACATTTGTTTAAAATGAGACTTTCTTGAATCTGTGATAGTGACAGTGAAAATACAGCAGTTTTGCAAGTATTTCATTCAGCACTCAAAGCAGAATATCTTGTTACAATTTTGATTATGTTTCAAGGTATAAAAGACTGTCAAAATATGTTAATTGAGACATTCAGAATAACAAAAGTTTCAATTGTGAAATCTCTTTCTCTGAAAACTACTTGAAGTCATATTTACTTTCTCCTGATGTAAGTTGAGATAGTTAATATCAAATGCTAAATTAAACATCAATAAGCTGTAAGGAGCCTATCTTAGTCACACATTTTTAATCAAGGTTTTCAATATGATATTAAGGTCCATTTATACTTAGAACATAATGAGAATTGCACAAATTTCATGCATTTCCAGGCAGAGTTCATTATAGGGGATTCATTCGTGCTTATTTAAGCTACATTTTAAATGCTTCATATGAGGAGTTTGATTCCAAGAAAGTGTATAGAAGAAATAAGCAACTGTGCAAGCTAAAGCATTTTCATTTGCAGCTTTCAGAAAACCAAACAAAATACCATTAAAAAACCCCCAACAAACTCATAAGCTAAAACTGAACAACAGCATATCTATTTTAAAATATTTTTTTCTAGAAAAGTAGCAGGAAGTTAAATGGAGGTTTTATTGTGTAAAATGTGCATCAGTAAATGGTCAATGTTTGCAGCAGAATATCCCTATTGGATGATGATTCATTAGTGTTATCTCAGAGAAGGAAGGATATTGATAATTTGATACTGAGCATCCACGATCCTAATCGTTATTGGCAGAAAGTCTATTGAAGATCATAGGTCATGGATCTAAAATTAAGTATGCCATAAAAAAAAAAAAAAAAAAAGGCAAGGGACAAGGACAGACATTCTTATAGATTAAGAATCACACTAAAATGCATTGTAGCAATTAAATTTGTTACTACATTATTTGATAAGATAAAGTTACCATCATCAGTGAAACATTTCTCATTTAAAGTTAGCTGGAGAAGGAAATCTGAAAATTAACACCTCCTCAGCTCTCAGTGGTTTTTGCCCTGATGTATATGAATTTGCCTTCAAAATATATTTTTCTTACAGATTATGCTGGAGTACACAACAGCATAATATGATACTTTTTTTTTGGGGGGGGGGGGGGGGGGGCGCTTCTTGTGTTTTTTTTTTTCCTTGATCTTGAAACACTCTAATTTTTGGACAACTTTCCTCACTTTTCCAACATTTTGTTAAATGATAAATAGAGAACTGCATGGCTAAATGGAATTTCAAAGCAATCACCATGAAAAGAGATGCTGTTACCAGTGCAAGGGAAGGGGCTGTACACTATGTTCTAGGCTGCATGAAGGAGAGCTTCACCCTAAGGACTGTCCTAGCTGTACCAGACTTTAGTTTAGCTACTTAACGAGTGCAAACCAAGTCACTGTCACTTTATACAGTAACTTTTGCCTGAGTCAGCAGACTGTCACCAGGAATGTAAGGCTCCCAGAAGTATTTTGGCAAGAACTAATTAAAAAAGACTACTGATACACGTAACATACACACACCTTGCCTCAAAACTGGACTGTACAACTCAGCAGAAGTATGCCATTTGCTTCTGGATATTGTGAAGGAAAGTATGGGATGTTTGGCATTGCTCAAATGCTCCTCTAAATTCTTTTGTCAGGGTCATTATGCCTGCTCAGTCTAAACATTTTACATATAAAATAGTTTGAAGGCAAAACCAAATAAAAGTATTATAATTTTTTTACAACAAAGTAAACCACAAAACCAAAATAGTTATGGTATCTTGCAGTGTCTGTTAACACAGACATGGCAAAGGAAAGAAAACCATGCTTAATTCAGACTAAAACCCAGAAGGTCACCCTCTTCATCTTTATATTCCAGCCTTTAAACTCTATCACTTATTTAACTCATGTAGTATGGGACTCAGACTCACAGCATGCCCTTTTCCACTGACTGAACACAGAACACATTTTCTACCAACGCTGTGATGACAGATTTTCTTTATACACCATTTCCTCTTGCAATTCCCCATGGTTTCCTCTCAACTCCAAATCTCCTTGCATCCCTCCTCTCAACTATTCCTTTTAACATTCAGGAAGAGTTCTGAGCTCTCCTCTTACCTCAACAATGGCTGTCTCTTTTGGAAAAGCATGGATGGCCACCTGTTCAGAGAGAAGAAGGAATTGGACACTAAGTGAGGCTTGGCCAGGCTGCTTCTAGGCCCATTCTGATTCTGAGGGACCAGCTGAAGAGGTAACACAGCACTGATATTTCTAGACCAGATGTTTTCACATCACAGCCCTGAGCTTCTATGTGAACTCATACAAACTACAGATGTTACATGGTTGCATGGCTGGCATTAAAGCAGGTTACTGTAGTCTGACTGCAGATGAGGTGGTAAGCAAGTCACTTTGGGTATTAACAAGCTTGAGCATGAGCTAATTCAGTCTTTGAGGGGACTCATGAGAAGTTTCAATCAGAGAAGACCACAAAAATTCAATTAAGATCCAGTGTGCTTTATCTTAAAGTATTGCCAGAAGTGTGTTAGAGCACCCAGGATTTATTCTGTTTGGTGACAAAAAGTAGCTCAAATGCCTGCCAAAAACCAGCAGCAAAGGTTATGAGTTGTGGGTGCAGTGGCAGAAGAATGCAGAGAGATGCAAGCACATGCTGAAGAAAGAGCTGGAGAGGTAAAAGGAAACCAATACTTCTCTTTTTAGTAGCTGCAAATTATACAATGCAGCCTAGATGATTACTATCACATCTTAGGGGCTGACATAACATTACTATCTTGTATAACTGTACTGGAGTCATCAGATATTATGGTCTGGGCAACTATTATTATCATCCATTTGTCTAAGAAGCTACAGGTTATGACATTATGAGGGGATTTTTATTTGAGCCTTACGGAGTCAGTTTTGCAGGATCCTGTTGTGCTACCAGGTGATGATGACAGGAGTCAAGTGAACCCCACAGGCATGGTGGATCTGAGGGGTTATTACAAGCTCACAAATCATTGTGTTCATCTGAGGCTGGACCTAGATGTGTAAATCATGCTACAGTAAAAAGGTTTCTTCTCCTATTAGTGTGTATTAGAAGCACTTTGGAAAGCAGGCTGTCCCTGCTGCTGTTTTCTCCCATTTCAGTGTCACAAAGGTTATTGGTCTTCAACAGGATGGCTGCCCCCGGTGCTAGACTCGGGTATGCCAACTGTAATTAAAGATTTTGAAAACATAATGCATTTAATGGCTTATTCAGGGTGACAAGTGTTATCTTACCTTGGGAATGTCTATGAGCCTAGAAGGAGTAGGTTTCTGTTCTGTTTTCCCTTGCTGTATCATTTGATATTAGCTTTCTTTTGTATGTTTTTGAGACCAACGCTTAAGCTGTGCATTTGGTAATCTTGTGTTGAAATCATAATAAAATGTCACACTAATTTGTTCTCTGGGAGTATTTTGCTAGCTTCTTGTATTAATGCCCCTCAAAGCTAATTTAGATGCTTGTTGTCTGTGCATTCCACATCTGTCTATATTAATAGTTGCACAAGTGTCTGAACAAATTAAGACATTTTACAGCATTTAAACATCCCAAAGATGTTACATTTTCCATGAAAGTGGAGAGGTTGTACTGTAATTTATGAATGTTTTCCCATTAATCTCTGAATTGTTTTGGCAGCTGATGCCTGAAAGCAGCAGCTACCTGGCAAGGACAGAATATCTGTCAGACCATGAAGGGCTCCTGCATTCACTGAAGAGATAAATGGGAACACTGAAATAGAGTTAAGCCCAGAGAGGGAAGATCATCTTCAGACAGACTTGCCAAGGCTGCTTCCTTATAGCTTCTAGCTTTCATTGTAGCTTAGTGAATGCAGTTGAGTATTCTCACAAAATAAACTTACTTTTTTCAGACAGGAAGTACTGAAAAACCCTAAGATGTCACTTCTAATACTGGAACTTGCTTATTGGCAGTTTTTCATTTCTGTGTTTTTTCACATAAAAAAAAATAAAGCTATTCTAATAAAAAGTTTGAGTTTTCTTAAAATATGGTTTTTAATCCAAAACATCTAGGAGCCTTTGGACCTTTTCCATCCAGTCTTACTTAGAAGACAGATTATTTTTCGGGTGTGTCATGGATAAAGCAGAATTATTTTTTTTCATGTACAGAAAATTTTAGGTGCTTATGATTCTCATACTGCTCTATAGAATCAATATTCACTCTCATCACTGGGAACACATATTGTAGATGGCCTCCCTCCAACTGGAACTATGCCTTTCTAAAGGTATAGAACAAGTAATTATAGTGTCTAATTTTCTTTGAGAAGAAAAATTAAAAATCAAAATCAGAAGACTCTTACATGTACAATTTCAGATCTTTTGCACCTACTTCCTTAAAATGTATTGTTTTATCTTTTCCTCTTTATTTAATATATATTCTATTAGTTAAGTAAGTCCTGTTGAAGACAGAAGACAAAATTAATTTTATAGTAGAATTAGAAAAAAAGTCATTGATTAAAGAGGTTGAAACTTAGAAGTTTTTACAAATACATTCTTTCAGAGAAAGAAGGAAAGTGAAAATGGAAAACATGAAACAGTCTTAAATTGCATATATTTTTAACTAATTATTAAAAATTTGCATTTAAAAGGGTAATCTTTTATCTCTGCCTGTTACATTTGTGATGAGAACTGACTAATTCTACAGAAGACAGTATAACACCTCAGAAGTTTCAGGTGTCTGCCTGCAAGATTTTGTATCATGCTAGGGAAATTTATTTTGGCTGAACTTTATTCAAGCCTAATTGAGAGTAAGGAAGCATGTTTTCTGCTTCCGCTTTTATTTTTATCTGATCAAATAAGACCACAGGTTCTCCTCACATGAATCTTTGTGTCTGCCACTATGCTCATTTGGAATCATATTTTTCCAACCATAGTTAACTGCGCTTTAGATGTGATATGATGCACTGAGAATGGTTCCATTCCCATACTCATGTATTTACAATCCATATGCTTAATTGGATTTCACTTAACAGCTGTGTTAATGGACTTAGTTACTAAACATTTGGGGGTCATGTAAATGTTATTTCATTATATGGTAAATGGAGCTTAGTTGAAAACTTCAGATCTTTAATCCAAGATCAACTCCTCCAGCTCCTCAGAAGTGTTACATGCATTATCTTCTGTTAGGATGAATCCAAGATCTGACTACAGACCTAACAGTCCTTTGCCTACAGTGATTCTCCTTCCTCACTTACAAGGCACTTCAGATGCTTTTTTTTGCTCACCATAAGTCAGTGAAACTTTTATTGCTCATGACACATTCACCAGCAAAACCTCCTAATAGTCAGGTCCAGTATTGCCTTTTCCCTAAGAGACCTGCAACAGTGAAGTGGTCTTTGAACTAATGAATAGGCATGATAAAATCAGCAGCAGAGACCAAACTAGTTGACTAAGAAACCTTTTTCATTTCTCATTTCTATGGAAAAAAAAAATACAAAAACTACATTAACCTCATCTACAATGTCCTCTGTCAAATAATAATCCTGTTATAAAATCATAACAGTAAATACTCAGATACTTTGCAACATTGCTTACAAAATCATGCAGTAAGCTCTTTGCATTTTCAAGTTACATTGAACAGTACTCTGTATGGAACTATTTGTATTTAAATTGCTCAGTTAATAAGGTTCTATGAATATACTAAGTGCTTTGAAAGCCATTATGAAAATCACATTATATACCATGTAGTAGTCTCAGATCTATCAAAATCAAGCATAAAATTTTTTCCAAAGCAATTGTAAACAAAAGCCTAGAATACCCCTGAAGCTCATTTTAGTCAATATTTTTGGGATGAAAAAATAGAAGCCTATGTGGATATATCTTGGCCCTTAAAAGAAAAATAAAAAAACCCTAATCATTGAATTGCATCCTGTGAGAGGAAATTAGGCCAAAATTGATCTGGATAGCCAAATTTATTATTGCATGCAGTAAATGTACAATGAAATGTGATTAGAGCAATGTGCCATCAGTCCCTTTTGCAAGATCAAGCACAGAACAGCCAGCCTGGATGAAAGGAATCAATAGGACTGAAAGCAAAATTGGAGGGCTGTCAAATCATCTTAATTCCTGTTTTCTGAATGAGTGGAGTGGGATCACTTCATGCACATGCTAATAACCAAATTAGTGTGCTTTTGACTCGATAGAGAGTCAAGCTTCTATAAAACTTAAATAACGTTGCTAAAGAGAATTTAAAAAAACCCAACCTGCAGAAAGCAGAGGAGCCACAAAACACCTACATTTCACTTTGAATTCTTAGTTAACAGAGCTGCATTGCTCCTAATTTTGTAGACATTAGGTTATGTAAGATACAACTTCATGTCTCTTAATAGACATGTTGATTGGCAACCTTTGTTCTCCCACGATGAGAAGGATAATCTACTCAACTAGCACACATACATATACATACAACAAATATAGTAAGAATTGACCTGTGAGTCTCTTTGAATCCATTACTCAGAAGTGAATAGCAAAGGTTTCCTTAGAGCTGTTTCTCACAATCATTCCTTAGAAAGGGTAGAGGGTAGTTTCAGGGTCAGTTTAAACCAGTCTAAAACTGAATTGTCCTCAAGTCCTGCCTCCTCACCTCCTCTTCGCATTTCTTCTCCATTTTTCTCATGCATTGCAAGTCAGCTTTAGAGGTGGCCAGAAATGAGACAAGGTGATGAGGGGATAAAGGTTATGAGGCTAGGTTCTCACCACACCTAGAGAAAAATTCAAGACAGATAAATCTAATAAAAACCTGATAAATGTACAGATCCTTTAGCAGCAATCTGAGTTCTGCTTTGATTATTTTAGTACCAATTTTAGTAGCTTTTCGATGTTGGCCTCAGCAAATGCTCAGCTTCATACATCATGACTGAGGACCCTTCTGAAGGTCAGTGCTGGGAAACTCAGAGAAGCAAAGTGTTTCAGTAGCTACAGGTTAATGAAGTTAGAACTGCCATCTGACTTTTTTTTTAAAGGCATATTTGAAATAAGACAGATGATTTCCAGCTTTGAAAAGTGCTATATTTTCACAAGTACAAACTTTCAGAAATATATTCCTTAAGTCTAAAGGATCAGATGTGGTGCACAGCAATGGGTCAGGGCAAAATCAAATAAAGCACCTCAGCAGGAGGGACTCTGCTTGTCTGCTTGCCTCTCAACATGAACACTAGAACTGCCACCCAGCACTTACATTACATTATCCTCCACCCTTAACCAAATAAACAAATCACACCATTGCAAAGCACAGCAATAAAGGATTCTTAGTAGCTACTCTATTTATATATTCACATAAATTATCTGTTTATATAATTAGTAAAAACTAATTTTATAAACTAATGTTTCAGGATAATTAAATAATACTAAAGCTGATTCCAGCACTTTTGTAACATCTGGACCTAGGAGTATGATGGATCTAGCAATGTCATGCTCTATTCTCAAGCCACATGTTGAATGTGAGGCCAAAAGTAATCATTACTCTTTAATTATTCTAGAAGGAAGCTCATATTGCACTCAATAATTAGATACAACAGTCAACAAGACAGCAAAAGGACAGCTGCAGAAGGCAATATGGACTCTTGACTCTCATTTTTCAAAAATAACAGGTTTTATTTTCTTCTTATAGATGAGTGGCATTCAAATCTAAGATCTTCATCAACTATGTGTTTCACATTTTTGCTATTTCTTTTGCTGCTTGTTCTGTGAGTTTTTGACTGACATACTGATGAACTTAGACACACAAAATTTCTCTTCATCAGGAAATTGACTTTCATAGAATAAAAAATCCTAAATACTATTTCTACCCATGTAATAGAAAAAGTAAAGTATCATAGTACTAAGCATAGTAACAATACAGCACAGGTAGCCAAGGCTATCAATACTAAGCTTCTCCCATCCTGCATCCAGCAGATGGACAGATTGCACTGCAATTTCTAAGACAATGTTGCTGTATTGCAAACCTGGAAAGTTATAAAAAACATATAAAGCACCTTCATCTTTAATATCCAGTTCTGGCCACCAATATGATGTCCTGAGGTTTACTGTGAGACAGGCACTTGTTTTTAATGTGTGTAATAATAGATTGCTGGATATGGTCATTAGCCTGAAAGTCTGTTAGCTGACTGAACATAGTGTTTGTATTTTTAGGCTGTTAGGAATCAAAACCTATTTATTTAGTTATTTCCCAATAAGATACAGAAGCAGCCTCACATTTGTTGCATTTGAAGTACAGACATGCACGTGTGATGTGTTCAGCTGCCTTCATGTGGGCATCTAGTGAGAATACCAACTTGTCAACTATCTCATTTTCATACCTAAAAGGAAATCAGCCTGTATAGCATTAGGTATTTGCGTTCTCACTTGTCCAAGTCCTTCTAAAGTAATGCTATTAAACGGTGGTGACAGACATATAAACCTGCATTCAAAAGTTATGCAAAATAAGCTCTGCATAATCCCAACAATTCCTTGAGAAAAGATTTTAGGTACTTGAATTGACCCTGTATATCAGACCTTAAATGTGCTAAAAAGAGAAAATGACATCCTTCTGCTTTCTTCTGGCCATGTCAGGTATACCTAGTGAGCTATCTAAACCACGTCACAATTATTTTAATAACCTCTGCTTACTGAAGAGCTATGGACACTGCTCTTTCAAAACAACAAATAGACATGACTTCCTACAGCACAAGAGCTCATCACGATCATTAACTGACATCTGCTAGACTACTGTGTCCCTTATTAATACCACTTTTTATATCAGTGTGTCTATTACAAGTAGAAAAAGCTTTTTTTACCATAAAGTTCTACAAACAAATATGTAAGTATATAGCTTTTAATTGCTGTGATGTTCTTTTGCTCCCTTAAATTCAGTTAGAAATTACTTTTGTCAGTATTGTCATTACTTGCTTCAGATACTTGAAGTAGTTCAGTGTTTTCACCCCACTCCTCTAAACTCTAGTTTTAAAGAATTTCACAATTATTTGCCTTGGTTCTTCTGTATGGCTGACAAACTTAGGTTATTAAAATACAGCTACTACTTTTGGCATACAGGAGAAGTTATGCATGGCTTGTCAAGCAAGCAGCTTTGAGTGACTTATTTAGAAAGAGCTAGTGGCAGAACCAAGAAAGCTGTTTATTCTTAGAATGGTTTGGGTCAGAAAGGACCTCCAAAAGTCACCTAGCCTGATGCCCCTGCAGTCATCAGGGACATCCTCCATTAGATCAGGTTGCTCAGAGCCTTGTTGTGCCTGACCTTGAACATCACCAGGGATGAAGACTCAACTATCTCCCTGGGCAATCTGTTCCAATGTTCCATCACCCTCATGTTAATGAACTGGTTCCTAAAATCCAATCTAAATCTACTTTAATGTAAGTTAAAGCCATTGCCCCTCCTATCACTACAGGTCTTTGTAAACAGTCCTTCTCCAGCCTTCTTGTAGGACTCCTTCAGGTACTGGAAGGCCACTATTAGGTCTCCATGGAGCCTCTTGTTACTTAGCTATGCCTCAAATCACTTCCTTTTTAGTTTTCCCAAGAGAAAGCTTTAGGAAGCCTCAGTTGTCTGTTCTCACTGAACCTGTCTGTCCACCTATCCATGCACTGAAATAAGCAGTTATTAACAAAAAACAAACAAACAACAACAAAAAAAAAAGCTTACCCTGGTAAAATTGTTAATCCAAAAAGTTCCCATTGGAATTCTTAACAAGAGAAAAGCATCTCAGGCCTGTATACATTTTGTGTTCTTTAAGTCGGCTGTGAACTGACTTAATCACCACACCTCTGATACCTCAGCCAACTTTGCTCCACCACTGTGGTTTATTGTTACACAGATTTTATGTAAGTATTACAGTAACAACATTCAAAGTTAAAATGGCTACTTACATTCTAAGACACAACAACTGTTATGATATGCTGATAAAAATGGCTCTGTGTGGTTAAAGGATCCATAACCCAAATAAACAGAAATTACCCTGATATTCTTTTACATTCACTCTGGCTCCTGAAAGAATGTGACTCTCTAAATGAGAGGATTGGTAATGCATGCATCTGTGAATATCATTATTCTCAATTTTCTTTGCTTCATCAACAGAACAAAGATCTGGGATGAGCATGGCTGCTCCTGCTTCGTAATTTTATGAAAGACTTGAATTGCACAAAGTACACTGGCAGAAGAAAACTAATTTGAAGCAACTGAAGAAATGGACTTGGCTTTCATAGTCAAATAAAGATTTAACTTCATACAATGAGAGCACGAAAAATGTCACGTTGTGGCTTTCATTCTTGCACTTTGTTAAGGTAGATCTTATGGAAATCTTGACAGACATTGTAATTTCATTATCTACAGTCTCATGTGTGTGAGCCAGCTGCCTTGCTATTTAGGTTAAGCTTACATAATCAAGAAAGCAGCTTTTCACATATAATAATATTTATTTTCACTGTCCTTTTTCCTTGTATTTTATCATCATAGTATCAGTTTTCTTTCCTGCCTGCTCTTAGTGTTCCTAGCTGCACTACAGCTTAGAGTAGGGGATGCCTTAGGACAGAGACAGTGTTTATATCTAGTGAGTTTGAGCAATAATTAAGTCCTACAGGTTAATAATGCTGTGCTTCATTTTTTTTTTTAGATCTTTTCTTTGGTTTTCCTGTATTAACCAAGTCAAACTAAGATTAGATGTTCTTCACAAAAACAAAGGCTCTTTGTCTCCACTAACACCCTCACTAAAGCAGTTTATTACTTAATGCTACTGTTAATTGGTAAACATTCTAAAATATACCACGACATGTTTAAATAGGAGGCATTAATTGGGATTTATCCCATATGGGAGTCATCTCAGGTCTGCAGGAACAGAGAGACAAATGAAAAAGCTTCTCTCCCATTCGAAAAGTGACCTCTCTGGGCTTATTTGGGCTCTTGATATAACAGGCACTGAACTAGCTAATTAGCTTGGCAGTATTTCAGACAGCTGGATTAGAGTCAGTGATAAAGTGCAGCAGAAGGCACCTCTTGGCACAGGTCCCTGTAACTCATCCCACTAGCCTGGAAATCCAGCAGAGGAGAGGGGTCTGCCAGGCTGCGGCTGAAGGCTCCTTCTGAGTCCAGAGAAGCCATGCCATTTGTCAAAGACACATTTAACTGTATGTGCTTAAACTGAAAGAGTAGTGCAATATTATCCAACATAAATAAGCCACAGGGCTGGCCCAAGCCAACTGTGAGTTACACTCCTGTGGACAAAACCTCTGTCTGTCTTTCCAGGAAAGAAAAAGTTTTAACTCAAAAGCTGTGTTTGCAACTCATGCCCTTTTAACTAGAGCTCTCACCACCTCTCACATTTGCTTTACACCAGGGGGCATGAATTTCATACAGAAGTCCTTTAAGCTACCTTGGGAAAATGCTTAACACTTTATACTCCCGAAGTGACATGGGTAGCCAGCATTATGGGGAAGTATTTCAAAACAAAGACAATACAACAGTCAGGTAGCTCATCAGCATGTGATGTCTCTAGTTCAGATTAAGGTAAGTAATATTACTGTTCAGTAAAACAGAAAAAAAAATAGTTCTTTCAGCCATAACCTCTTTGCTAACTTAATTTCTGTGTGTTACCTCATAGAGACTAAATTTGAGAGAGTATTTTTCGAATGAGTTTAAATTGAACTACATCAAGCCCTTCAGCTAAGCAGTTCTTACATGCAGTATCCTTGTGTCTTTCATGAGATTTTTTGTTCATTTAAAATAGTTATGAATGTTATTGGAGCAATATGTTCATTGTATCAACAGAGTACAAAGGAGCTTACAGAGTTATCTCATATGACAGAGCCTACTTTGACACTCAGATTCATGCATTCTTTCTAATAAAACCTGAGCAGCTTTCTATTTCCTCCTTCTCTTTCACACACCTCCCACTCTATACCATTCTTTGAAAAATTGAATTAGTATGAAAGGACATATTTGCAGTGTTTGTCAATATAATAGCAACAAAATTGAAGAGTGTATTCCTACCTCGAGGAACATGGTTTTCAACCTAAATTTACTGTTATATTATCCTTGAAATATATCAAGAGATTTAAAATGTTCATCTTGGAATACAATTGTGGCAGGTTGCATCATTTCTCATTGACATTACATTCTGTATGATGTGAAGGGATTCATGAAACTCTCTTTTCTGCTCTCATTATAATCTTTGTCACTAAGAATGAAGTATCCAAATTTTAATGCCTCATATATTTTGTCAGCTGCAGTGGTGCACTGTACTACTTTGACCTTTTTGATTGTCTTGCCATTTCCATTCTTCCTATTTACAGCTTCATTAACCTGTGTGGGAAAGGTGGGCCAGCTAACCAATCAACTGATGGTGTATTGAAAAGGTCAACGTAGTCCAGCATATTTACAATCCCTTCACAAACCACATGCAAGTGGAAGATGTAGAGTTCCCCACTTAGGCTGGCAAAGTTAGAGCAAAAGGGAAAATGAAGTGACATGAATTCACTATGAACCTCAGACATTAGGAAAACGAAAGGAAGCAGAAAAAATCCTCCAACTCTGTTTCAGAGAAATACAGCATTTGTCAACTTGCAGTTCTTAGCAGAAAACATTTGATCTCAACTGCATGACACAACCCAGATAAGTGAAATTTACAATTATTACAATTTTAAATTAGTCTTGAAGTCAAACTCTAAGAAACATTTCATTGCCTGCTTAGTATATAACCTTAGGAAGAAAGACTGAAAACTGAAGGAGCTCTTATGCACAGAGTGCTTTTTAAACAGGAAATATCTGAAGTTCGCCAACATTCTTTTCCGCAGACTTCATTAAACATCATCTTCCATATGAGAAAACATTAGTAATAGTTATGTAATTAGTGCCATTGTAAGATAAATAATTCAAAACTGGTTCATAAAACAAACTTCTATTTAGACCGCAAAGAGATAGGACAGAATTTAGACTAAACATGAGAATTTGATAGCAGAGGGCACTGTGCTTTAGGAGGCTCTGTCTTTCAGATAAGAAGAAAAACTAAAATAATGGCCACTTAGGATCACTGAGGTTGTTTGGGCATGTTAATCTGAGTGACCTGGCCAGATTCCAGCTTCTGTAATTACGGGTCTCCTATTGCACCCAATTTTCCCTAAACATAAATGATTTGGGGCAGAGGGAAAGATAGCCTCCCTTGCTATCTACTTGAGTGTTCCTGCGTGAAGTGGAACAGCATTGCAGTGAAAAGACAAGGAAATCATGTTACATGCAGAAGCTTGAATGCTGGTTGTGAAACTGCTTGGGAAAGTAACATATGGTGTAGACATTTTTAATAGCGAGATTCCTCTACGTTCATATTGATGAATAAATAATGAGAGCTCTAGCTAGTATTTTGTCTGTCTGTCTTGCAGGAGAGTACTTCTCTGTACATAACTAGGAAAAAATGATTTATTAAATAAATGGATTAAATACAAAATAATTTGTTCAGCTGTATAGGTTTATAAGGGTGGAGGGGTTTTTGCCTATATGTTTTAACCCTTTTGGCATATCACATTCAGAATTCTCAGCTTCTCACAGACACTACTGGTACATGTCCAGTGGCTGTTGCCATGTATTTATCTTGTATTGTTAATTTATATTAAAATGACATCTAGGAAACAAGTAATTTTACAGCCATGGTCTAAAGAGCAGAGATAAAAGACATTTTTATCACCAAAGCAAATCAACTGAAAGAGCTCCTTAAAGTTACACAGGATTCTTGTGGCACAGGCTGAAATTAGCACAAGCCTCCATGCAGAATGATTAAAACAGAAGTATCAGTCATGACAGCCCTGCTAATGCTTCAGTTGTTAAGCAAGAGATAATAAGCTCAGAAATGAAAGCAAAAATAAAAATGAAATAGCTTTTAAAAAAAAAAATGGCAAAGTGGTAAAGTACAAATAGAGCATGAATAAAGATCGTCCTGGACTGAGACAATCTGCTCTCACAAGTAAGCCCCCTCTCAGCAAAGGTCAGGAGGGAAAGTAACACAAAAAAGTCCTGTGGCTGAGACAGGGAGTTTAATGGAAATGATACAATGTACAAATACCTTAGCCTATTTCATCGAGAAGCACAGCAAAAGCAGAAGCAGCAGCAGCAGCAGAAATCAGAAAGAACTCCCCCTACCCCCTAAATCTGCATCCAGTCCCGTGGAAAAGACTAACACACCTAAAGGAGAAACTAGACTCAGCAACTGGGAACAGGAAGCCTCTCATCTTACAATCTGAACCACAAGCCTCATGATACTGTGCTCTGGGCAGTGCTTTCATTTTAAAGCTGGCATAATGTCAGCACAGTATTAAATACTTATCAGCAGATTCAGCTGGTCTGTAACATGCTCTACTCCTTACTCAATACCATCTACATCATGTTCAGCAGCAGTTAGCATCAAACAACATAAAGTATACATCATTGTTCATTCTCACTCAAAATTATATTGTCTTGAGGTACAAAATGGACTTCTTATTGCAGATCTTGTGCATCTCCACCCTGTTCCAGTACAGTCTGGATCAGTCCATGATCAGTCTGAGTGGTGAGGCTGCATTTCTGCCACAGGGGCAGTCGATTTCAGTGACTCCTTCCACCTCTCCAAGGAAAAGCAGTTTGGTGCTCAGCTTCCAACACACCTAGGTGTTGGGATCCCCCTGTCACAGTGGAAATACAGGTGGGTTCCACTCCTCATAGTTTGATAGAATCAGAGTACACTGGGTGCCTATAACTACTAAAGCTTTATACTTTTGTGGGTTTTACTTGCCAAGCCATTGGATTTATACAGTCCAATAAAACCATTTGCCCCTCTTCTTCATCTGGTTGGAGGCAGGACCCCTCTAATTCTGACTGGACTCATTTGCATCTTGCAAGGATGATTTGGAAAGATGCTTCAGGATAATCAGAAACAGTGCTAGATTGTACTTCTTGGGCCACTTTGCACTGGAAACTGGGATGGCACCTTCTGGAGAAACTTTCTTTGCAACTCACAGGTTTGCACAGCTAGGACTGAAGTGAGTTTTCAATCCCACTTACTCGTGTCCTTCCCATGGTCACATAAGTAAAACCACAGGGTACACCATGATGTGTGCCTCCCAGATTCTCACTCTTGAATAGGGAAGCACTTGCTCCTAATAGCTGAAATATGGGACCATACAGATGGAGAATAGGACATGTTCTTTTTGCATTGATGGACTTCCCAGGACAGCTCCTTTATAGCTGAAACACAGGCCTGTACAGAGGAAGAGAGACCTTTCTTGTATTGCCAGAACATGATAGTCCTTTCATCCACCATTTGTCCTTGGCCATCTTTCAAGGCCAGGGATAAAGACTGAGTGACCACCTCTGGCTCTTCCTCTTGTTTCCCTGATGACCCTGATACATCCTCATCTTTGCTTTGCCAGATGAGCTGCTTTGCTTGTATACTTCTTTTTCTGCACAGGGGTGACTGATAGTGGCACAGGTTTTTTCTTTGGTGCAGCTGCCTTGCCTGCTGTTGGGGTATGAGTAGCTACAGTGCCTCCGGATCTGTCTGTAGGTCCAGAGACCTTCTCTTGTCCCTGTGTGCTCTGAACAGCAATGAGAAGAGCTTGACAGGCATGGGCCAGGTCCCAACACATCACAGTGATCTCTGTCTCTTGGGAGTTTCTGGGCTAGCAACGGACTTTTTTCCAAGTATTTTACCTATCTGTCAGAATTTTTCACTTGTTCAAGGCATGAAATTCCAAGAAATCAGAGGTGACCATTGTCCTTAGCACTTTTCCATACTCTCCCACACACCCTCCTCCTCCTTTATCTAGCCTCTGGTTGGTATTTTTGGAAAGGTCTTGTATTACTATGGACAAAATCTGGCCCAATAATTGGGTAAGATTGCACCTAAACCAATTGGTTAGTGGAGTAATCATATCATAATATGACAATATAGAGTACAACCACGCAATAGCACTAATTCATTCCCCTAAGGTGAAAAGCACCACCAGAAAGAGCAAATCAAATAAAAGTACATAGGATTTTATGTAATGTAACCAGGGCCAGGCCCCAACACATCAGCCTCGGCTGCCTCTGGAAAGCAAAAGCATCAACATGGGAAATGTATTTTGGGGGGGGGAAAGGTACACAAGATTCTAATTGAATGTTCTCATTACCTCACTTCTTGTTATCTCAATTGCTTTTTGGGCCCTGTGTTGCACACTAAAATAGACTGTGCTGGTTTTAGACACCCTTTCTCACAAGCAAGCCCCCTCCCTCTCCCCAAAGATTGGGGACAAGAAGTCCTGTGGTTGAGATAAGTACTTTAATGGAAATAATGCAATGTACAATTACCTTAACCTATTTTTCAGAAAAGTACAGCAAAAGCTACAGAAGCCAGTGATAAAATGACCCTCCTACCCACCTCAGACCTGTAGCCGGCATAGCAGAGAAGACAAACAACCCAAACCTGGAAACAAGAGCCCTCTCATGTTACAACCTGAACTACAAGCCCTGTGGTAACTTTGCTCTGGCCTGCCCTTTCATTTTAAAGTTAGCATGACATCAGCTTGGTAGTGAAAACTCAACAGCACATTCAATTGGCTAAACCCATGACAAACATTCATAGCAACATCAAAGCTTATACACCTGCTTCACTGCATTTAACAGCTACACTTGATCTCATAACAGCTACAGGTGATCTCATAAAGAACTCAGTGACAGGATTCAAATGCTTTACATTTCTCTTCTTTCTAAACATATTCAGAATACTAAGGTCCGTATGTTTTTATACTGTTTAGTACACTTCTAAGATGGTGGTTGGCTCCTTTTCTCAGAGAAGCTAACCTGCCCTTTCACAAAGGTGTTTCACATTTGTTCATTGTGAAAGACCACGTGTCATGGTAGGCCTAAGCAGGCCAAATTAGGCATATACATGTCCTGGATTGCCCAGACATGTTTTTCTGCTCTCCCTCCCTCTGTTTTGGGGAGAAGCAACTGCAGGAAAGAGGACAAAGAACCTGGAGCCACTGAGTCTAAGGACTGTGGTTTGCCCAGACTTGTTCCCCTGCTTCCCCTCCTTCTGTGCTGGGGGAAGCAACCGCAGAAAAGGAAAACAAAAGCCCTGGATTCACCTAATATGGTCAAGCTTAGTGCAGTGCCATCCTGGTTGGCTAATCTATGTCCAAAGGCTATTTTGTCTCAGGCTGTATTGATAAAAAGGGATGAGCAAGTAGCACAACCTGCTCTCTGCCATTGTATTCATGCCTGCTCCTACAGCCTCATTGCATCCTGAACTGCCTAGATACTCCACTGCCTCGAGTTTACCAGGAACAGGCTCTAAATGCCTGCAGGCGATCGGCCTGCATAGCCAGCGTGACATTGTGCCAAGCCTGCACGTGGCATTGCATCCTTCCTGCCCCTCTGCAAGGCTTCTACTGAATCAGAAATCAAGAGGAACCAGGTCAGAGACTGTGCCAGACTCACAGCTGCCTGAGAAAAGAGCCTGGGAAAACTCCAAAGCCTCTAATGGCTTTGAGACCACTAACAGCAACCCCTCCACGTGCTTTGGATACTGTCTGATAATATTTTGTGAGCAAATACTTAAATGCTCTTGTAATCACTAATTGCCTTCTGCCATAAGCAGAAAGGAGCTTCCTGCATCCATCCAGTGGCTAAGCAGGATAATTAACCTCAAGCGGTATATGGACTGCAAGAACCTTCTCTTCCAGTATGTTTGCATTTGCTGGTTACCTTTTAAGATGCTCCAGTTTTGCCTGTTCCCTGTGTGTGTAAGTTTCCAAACTGTGTGTTTCAAACCTTGTAAATAAGTTTTCTGGCGAGATTTAATGTTAATAAAGAATCTTCATAGATATTAACAATCTTTGCCTGGATATCAAAATTAATATTGATTATTAATTTTGCATCATTCGTAACACCATGAACGAAGTTAAGAAGCAGAGCACAATAAAAATAGCCTAATTTAGGAGAAGGAGACTGTCAATGCAGACTATAAATGAACAAAATCTTATATTATTTTGGCATATCTTTTATATATACACACACACACCAGGATTTGAACAAAAATCTTGTTGTTGCATGACTTTGATGTGTTAGTCACACAAAATGGTTTTAAGAAGTGTTATACTAAATGGTCCTTTTCACTTTATTTACCACAAAATGAAACCACAAAATTAATTAGAACCTATTGCTAATCACAAGCATCTGCTCCAAAGAAATACTCTGACATATTGGTAACTTGGTAATGTGTTAAATTTCTGTAGGCCAGTAATTTTTCTTGGCTTCTTCTACATAAACATCTAATAGTAAAAATAATGAATCAAAACAGTTTTATTGAAGTCTGTGTTGATTTAAACCATCTGAAGTCCTGGCTCAGTACTGAGAAGAGATTATTTGTTATTGCAAGCAAAGCATACGTAAAATGTAGGATATTTTATCTTTACAGACTTGGCTGGAAATGTTGTTCTTGGGTGCACAAAGGAAACCAAACAAGAAAAAAAAATCTTGAGATTTTACAACCTCTGAAGAAAGAAACTGATTGATTTATATAACTTAATTCCACACTCATGCTTTTATTTCTGCTCTTGTTTAGCAAACATACTCTTCCATTACGAACTAAGCCAAATTCTTGCTCAGTTAATTTCTACAACATATTAGCTGATGGCATCATAATTAGGATTAATTTAATTCCCTTGATCATTATCTTCATTGAGTCTAAGAAATGTCTTGGATAGCTCAGAAACTCCTGAACCTGCACAGCTGTCTGGACTCCAAAGAGCAGCCAGTAACAGTGGATTCACAAATTGCTCAAGGAAAATAATTAAAATAAATACAACCAACAGGAATTCTAATTGCTCACAGAGATAAATTTGCTCAGCTCAGCCAAAAAGGAGGTAGCCAATACCAAAGGACACCACAGTGACCTTTAGTTCTTTATTCTTACTCTGCAATTCTGACAGCTTTGACTACTCATACATGTGTTCAATTCTTTTTGCAGTATAAAGATCAAGTTAAAAAGAACAAGTAAAATTATTTCCAGGAAAATAAATCAAATTATTACTGAAAACAAGCATTTAGGAATGGAGGTCCATCCTTGTACCTTTTATCCATTTGATACAAGAACAGAGTTTACAAAGATGAAAATTGAGTTTTCTCCTTTATCATTATAGAGCATACATACAAGAAAAGGGACAAAAATGTCCTTCCTCATTATTAGTTTTATAACAATAAAGATATTCAAAATGGCTCTTGATTTTAACTAATATTGCAATATCTGCTAGTGGCAAGACTCCTGTTCTGACTATGCCAATAAAGTGTTGTTACCTGACAGCAGCACTAGCTTAAGTAATTGCCTACAGCAACTTGTGAAGTCTGAGGAATTATGTGCCACAAAGCAAAATTCTGCAGAGATTATTTGATCAAAGTTTGGGTTGAAAGGGGCATCTGTTCCCACTCAGCCAGCAAAGGGTATTTATTACATATGTACATGTAAATAAATGTATGTATGTATATATGGGTACAAATTTCATCTGAAGTTACTCTAAAAAGACTTCTAACTGAAGAATTGTTACACTTTATGTGTTACACTTTATTTTTTCAGGAGATTCCAGTTTACTATGCAGAATTTTCATGTCTAAGATATACTTCATAATTAAAAGGAATAAAAAGAATAAAAAACATTGCCACTGTTCTTTCTCCTTCCCCAGTCAAATAAATGAAAATATTTGCTTTATAAACCACAGAAACTTTAAGCTCCCTGCCTTCCATTTTCTTTATATCATGTCTCTCCAACTCAGAGCTAGGGTCAGGAAGTTGTTTCACTTTGCCATCTACCAGAAAAGGCATGATACAGCCTATAGCGTGCTGGCCATTCCATCAGTATGAAATACAGCAGATGAGGTTCAGATTCACAATTCAGGTTAGGCAAACAGGGCTCTGAATGTGGCTGAGGTAGGAGTAACCCATGACCTCTCAGGGCAACCTGTTCCAGTGTCTCATCTGCCTCACAATAAAGAATATCACCCTTACATCTAACCTAATCCTACTTTCTTTCCATTTAAATCCACCATCTCTTGTTGTATCTCAATAGGGCCTGTTAAAAAGATTGTTATGTCTTTTTTATAGGCCCTTTTTAATATTGGAAGACCTCTAAAACATCTCTTCAGAGCCTTCTCTTCTGCAAGCTGAATAGTCCCAACTCTCCCAGCCTATCCTCACAAGTGAAGTGCTTCTGCCCCTTGTTCATCTTTGAGGTCCTCCTTTGGACCTGCTCAAGCAGGTCCATGTCTTATGCTGGAGGCCCCAGAGATGAACATGTTCCTCAAGGTGAGGTATCACCGGAGCTGAGCAAAGCAGCAGAATTACTTCCCTTGACCTGCTGTCCACACTTCTCTTGATGCAGCTCAGGATGCAACTGACCTTCTGTGCTGCAAGCACACATTGCCATCTCATGTTCAGTTTTTCATTCCAGTAATGCACCAAAGTTCTTCTCCACAGGGCTGCTCTTAATTTCCTCCACCCCCAGGACTCCATTTGTGCTTGGGACTGCCCCGATCCAAGTGCAGGACTTTGCACTTGGCCTTGTTGTACTGTATGAGATTTGCATAGGTCCAGCTCTCAAGCCTGTTAGCTCCCTCTGGATGGCATACCTTCCCTCAAGACCACACCAAACCACACATTTTGGTGTCATTGGTAAATTCCTGAGGACACACTCGATCCCACTGTCGAGTTCTGGATATTTTGTTAAAATAACACTTTGTTTCATAGACAACTACCAGAAACTGACTGTATTTACTACTTCAGTCTCTCCCATTGCCAACTGTATCATCTCTCTTATTATGCACTCTGTATCTTAGCAGAGGCTAGAGTTTTCTATCCAAGAGCTAAAGTAAGGAATATAAACACAGGCAGGATGATAAAATGGTGAGAGATTTATTCTTTGATACAGACAGGTAAGAACTGTCAGGGAGTAACTGTTTCCCTAGAAATAACAGAGAGAGGTATCTGCTGCCCTTCCCTTGCTGTCCCCTTAGGAATAACAGCTATAAATTGAGATTCTGTATAATGTCAATGGAAAGAGGATCACTGAGTCCAGCCACGATGTTGCATCATAAATTTCAAAAGGCAGTGTCTATGTATGATTGCCAACTAATAAGAATGTTCATAAGTCCATGGGCTTACGCATCTACATACGTACATGCACACACTGTAAAACAGCTACAGTGTGACCTGACAAAAAGGAGGTAAATCTAAACCTTGTAACTTAGTTATAAAGGTATACAGAGCATCTGGGGCCATGGAGGGTGTGATGTATCTCAGATGATGTAAGACATGCCTGCAACAGCATGCAGGGTGGTCAGCAGGAAAGGTTCTGCGCAACAAAGCCCTTATTGCTCAGGGCATACACCGTAAGCGTTTCAGGGCATTTTACTAAGGTGATCTCTGATCTGGTCCTGTGGATACTGAGACACTTGGAAGGAGCCCAGTTCATGTGCTCCAAGGCTGTTTTGCAAAGCAAGATGAAAGACAGGAAGTGAAACAGGATTTTTCCTCCAAGTGGAAGGCTCTGCTGGGAACTAAAATACTACTGTAGGCACACAGTACTGCATTCTAAATTTTAGGTAGATAAGAAATACCAAATGCTCATTTCTCTTCCACATGATGATGGAGTTTACAGGTTTCTCAGACAGCCACCACCACATTCTTTCAATTTCAATCACATATATTTAGCTGATATAATGCTTATAGAATGTAATTTAGACATACCTAACTGCAGAATACTAAACAATTGCTTTTTCCTTTGGTGGATAATTCAATACAATCTGAGCAAGGCGGTTCAGTTGGTGAGCTTTTGGAGAGGCAACAGAACTAGAACAAATTAGTATCACTGAGAAAAACATTAGAGTGTTTTGGGGTTTTTTTGGCCATTTTCATACAATCCACAACAAAATAAAATTATGTGGGAGTTGCTGCTGGTAGTTTTTGTTTGGGGTTTCATGGGTTTGGGTTTGTTGTTGTCGTTGGAGGGGGAGGGGTTGTGGGTTTTTTTGTTTGTTTGTTTTTGGTGGTTTTTTTTGGGGTTTTTTTGGTTTTTTTTTTATTCTTAACTAAAACATTTCACCAGTTCATTTCTTGGAAAGGGATTTCATTTGAAAGAATGAAACATAACCACCACTCCACCACTTAAATGGTTTGTCACTAAGCCAGGGAACAATCTCTGCACTAAGTGGGCACAGCACTTTACATAGTTGATGATTAAATGATAATGGCAGCATTTCAACAAAAGCAACGTTAACTGCTTGCTGCTGCAGCAGAAGTCATGTGAGAGAAGTGGAGATCATGCTGGATGAGGCTAGGGATTCCCAAAAGATGAAAAGCATTTTGCTCATGGTTCCTCTCCATCACAGACACGGAGAGATCCCTTAGCCTCTGTGTCTTCCTATTTTTATGTTAAATTCTGTCTGCATCTCTTATTGATTTTGTTGTATCTTGCTCTCTCTTTTTATACACATTACTTGGAAAGGGCAGATGTTACTTGGGACTTGTTAAAAGATGTTTCCAGCATTAATAACAGCATGTCTGGAGCAGCTACATTATTGTTAGAGAATATTTTTACATTACAATATTACAAAAAGTGCACCTCTGGAGAATTTCACTGAGTGATCACCTGATAGTTGCAGTTTCTAATGTATTCAGTTTTCATTTGCATGTCCATTTGAACCTGAAAATCAAATCAAGCTTTAGAGAAACAGGAGAATAAATATCTGCATGAAACTGCACAAAGGCTGCACATAAAAGGCAGCATAAATTTGCATTACATGAATTTGCAAGTAAATTCATCTGAGTTCTCTGCCAGATAAAGGACGGAGTGGTGGTCATAGCACCCAAAATCATAGTTAAAATATCGTAATAAAAAGTCACATCATAACTTTCATACGATAAGTGCCATTTCATTTTAGAACATGTTCAGGCTTAATAAACAGAATATTTTTCTGGGTAATGTTCCACAGATAAACTTTCATGCTGAGACTATTCACAAAATAATAAAGTTTTGCAAAAAATATTTGGAAAGAAAGTTTTAAAGAGTGTGGTAAAACCTCTCCAGATTTCTATCACCCTCCAAAGCAAGGAAGTCTAATTGTGAGACATTTGCCACCACTTCCTTCACAGTCAGCAAGACTTGTCTCTCAAGCAAAGAAGCAAAGACAGGAGTCAGCAGCAGAACTCACTTTCATATTCATATTCATATTCATATTAATAGTGACTTGAAATAAATTCAATTGCAACATCAAATTGCTCTCCCTTACTCTTTGGTAGCTGAGTAAAAACATGCTGAGATCTAGGCTTCATGCAAAACTTTATGAAAGGCAAAGAAAGAAAAAAGATAATCATATGAGAATTAACAGACATCCCCAGCAATGCCTTACAAAGGCAAACAATGACTAAACCACTTATTTATGGGCAGTTTGTGATTTTACAATGCAAACAAATGTGAGCTTACAGAAAAAAAGAGGTTATGATGAAGCAATAAAGTGACAAGGAATTTTTTTTTCAATGTAATCATGCTGTATACAAGAGGGAGATATTATATGCCCAGATTACATAGTTATTTCTAGTGCCTCCTGCCCCACCAAGTGGACTAATAGTGTTAGGGTTTGGTTTTTTTTTTTTTATCATGGATTTGTATGTTCTTTTTTTTTCCAGACTAAATGAAGTATATGTTCCCATAGCAACAAAGCGAATTCTTTCCAAATTTAGGTCTGGGCCCTTAGCACTGAATTCCATAGAAGCTTACTTTCATATGAATCTTTGAAATGTGCTGTTATACAGGCAGTTTTAATCTGCAAAGCTTGACAACAGAGAGGGGAAAAAAAATCTGTACTCTAC
The DNA here is from genome assembly GCA_013399055.1 of Ramphastos sulfuratus. Taxonomy (NCBI): domain Eukaryota; kingdom Metazoa; phylum Chordata; class Aves; order Piciformes; family Ramphastidae; genus Ramphastos; species Ramphastos sulfuratus. The sequence goes on along the minus strand of WBNM01015570.1, from coordinate 47,459 downwards.
ACATGGCATAACATGCACACCCATAAACGAACCATAAACTTCAATTTCTTAATCCTTTGCATTTTCTCAAAAAATCTATCTAACATGTCTGCTCCTGCTTTCTGCAAAAATTTTGCTCCAGAAGGAAACAATGGCTGTTAGATGGTTTACAGTTTTCTCAAAGAGAGCAATGGAAAATATGATGCACAGTGAATTCCAGCCTTCTAACAACAAAAACAGATATTAGGAATATCTCCTTTACATGAGTAATTAAATACTGTTTCACTGCACAAAATTAAGAGGACTACAGAAGGGATCCAAGGACAAGAGTGACAGGACTAAAACAGATGCCAACTCAGGCTGCAAAATCTTAAGGAAAAACTTATATGGCACGTCTAGGATGGGAAAAGTTTCAGGCATAGAATTCGGCAAGAATCTTAATCGCTAATTTATGTCCCTTCTTTATAAAGGTATGGTCCACACCACCTCCACCCCCTCCATATTGAGTCAGATTTCTTTCCTTTCTATGTGAAGGTGTCCATTCCCTCTTCTCATGGGAAGGCTATCTCATGGTTTGCTCTTTCTCACTCAGTTTTTTGTTACCAAGTTTTCAAAGACTGAGTTACCTCCTTAATACAAACTACAAATGCTTGGATGCATTTATACTGGTTTACTATTAAAAAAAATTAGTTCGGAAAAAGACTAAAGCTCAAAAAAAAAAAAAGACTAAAGACATATGCTCAAAATGAACCTTAATTTATAACTGCAAAAGTTAGAGAACAATTTGTCTTTGTAGAAGCTGAAAGGAAGCATATGCTATATCAAGTCCCAATTCTCTGACTACAGAAGTCTCATTATCTTTCCATAACCAAACAATTTTCACTAAATTCATAACATCCCATCTCCCCCTTTTATTACAGTGAGTTTTGTACTACATCAGTATCATACATTTCTATATCAAAGTTTCATGATTTCTCAGAAAAAAAAGAAGTCCCAGTATATTGTTTAGATGGTGATGCCCATCCCTTCCAAGGACACCTCAAATCACTGTAGTTCTATCTAATGACCTCTATCCATTGATATTTGACATGTTATTGACACTAGAAAGAATCAGAGTATTTGGAAATTGCGCACTTAAATATATATTCAACTAGAAGATGAAAGTATCTGCAAAACATCCTGGTGTCAGCAGAGTTGTGCCTCAAAGTAACTGGGCATTAACACATTTATCATGGGTAACTTGGAAATTGCTTTACTGTTATTGAAACTTTACTCAGGTTTTGATTAGTTTGGATCAACCTAGGAAGCAGCAGATCAGTAACAACACAAAAAAAGCTACAAAACAACAGTAGATATGGTGAGAGATGTAGCTTCATGCAACCAGACAAAGACAAAATAGCACAGTCCACAGGAGAAAAATTCTAACAGCAGTTTACTCCAAGTAGTTCTCTGAAATCACGGAAGTATTTTGTTTCCTTATTAACAGAAAGAATAGGTGCATAAAATACAGAGCAGGATTCCCTGTATGATGCATTCCGTCTACAAAGGTATTTTTCCAGCAAACCATAACACCTAAACAAATTTACTGAACTGCAGTTCAAATGGTCAGTGTCCTTTATGTGATTTGCCACAGCCACAGAAAAAGGTGGCAACACAAGCTGTGACTATTGCAGTTCTGTAGAAGCAAAAAAAAAAAAAAAACCCTTTAAAATGTTTTTATATTAGATATCTCATATCCTATAAAGAATATACTGATCAAAGTTTCACTCTGTTAAAAATACTGAGGTGTTTAGAAAAGCAACTTCAGTTTTTAAAAGTACTCATTTTTTAAAAAAATTCTTTCCTGATCTTTCTCAAGATATGAAAGTTTTTGTCTTCCTCTTTAGAAGAGTATTTAATTTAAGTGACAGCTGCTAAAAATGTAGATCATGCATGCCCTTAAAGTCTGATGGGCCTAGTTCTGGTCCCAAACATATAGATACACCCTACCACTAATCACATAGCAAGGGTATTTACAAGGTATTCCTCAATACATGCTTGCATTTCAGAGACTGATATGGGTCTCTTATGTGTAACATAAGCCTGGAAGACATCCAGAATGTCTTCCAGGGTTATTTGATTTTCAAATGTCATCACTAAGTCGGGCTTTCAAAATTACGCAATAAGACTGGTAATGGCCACTGTAAAACTTCAGCTGCTTTAGCTAATGCTACTATAATCTATCGGACATATCACAAGGTAGCAAATCCTGAAATAGGGGCTGTTATATTACTGGAAGAATTTCTGAAGAGTTGGCAATTTTTTAAGACCTTAAAATCAGTATAATCCAAACTATTTCCCTGGTTACATTTCAGCTCCTCTGCTGATTAAACCTTCCAGACTATATAGAATCACAGAGATATACCGCTGAAGCCTTTTACAATTTTACTTCCTTTTCAACATTCAGTCCTGAATTATGCATTTAATGTGAACTCAGAAATTCCTTAAATATCTCATCATCTTTTATTTAGAGACAGCTTAACTTGAAAAGTTCTGTTAGGAGGATTTGTTTTACATTTTTAAAGAGCAATATTTCCTTTACAACTGAGCATTACGTGGTCTTCAAAGCAGCCTTAGCTTCCTTCAGATTTTATTGGATTTGCACTAATGGTAGTAAAACCTATTTCTAAATGTCAAAATTTGTAGCAATATATATTTTTTTCTTCTGTATTTGTCCTAATATTGATAATTCTTCAAGCTAAAAAAAAAAAGTAGGAAATAAATCCCTCAAAACTCCAACAACTTGCATAAACATTTATTTTTATGGATTTATCCTCCTTTTTATATACAATGCTTCTAAAGATGATCAATATGGTAACTTCCTGCCAGCCATGAAGACTAATTACCACTCATTTTCAGAGACTGTCAAGGCAGAAGTATTAAAATGTTCTGAAAACAAGTCACAACTCATTAAAGAATCCTGGAATATGTTTCTTTGCCTTTACCTTGGGAAACCAGGCACATCATTTTGTTTTATACAAAGAAGTTGGGTGGCAGGACCACTGAAACTGAAGTAGCTGTGTGTCGTGGTAGGCCTAGACAGGCCAAATTGGGCTTGTGAATGTCCTGGCTTGCCCAGGACATTTTTTTTTCTGCTCTCCCTCTTTCTGTTTTGGGGAGAGCAACCGCGGGAAAGGGGACAAAGGACCTGGCGCCACTAAGTCTGGGGTCTGGGGTCAGCCCAGCAACTGCGGTAAACAGGGTGAACACGGTTGCCTTATGCAAGGCCTGTGATCTGCCCAAAAAAGGGTAAAGCAAGCCTATGGCTTCACCCAATATGGCCAAATCTTGGCTAACTGCCATTTGATTGGCTGTCTCATGTCCATTGATCTTCGGGCTGTGTTGGATAAATAAAAGGAGCAGGGAACACAGGGTGCGTGCCTTTCGCCATTACAAGGTGTGTCTGCTTGCATCCGTGCCTGCTGCCTCCACGCATTCGGCCTGCACAGCCAGCGTGATACCGTGCCGGGACTGCACACCGAGACAAGAGATCCTGCCTGCATAAGAGCCTACTGCCAAGGAAGGCCAGAACCAGGTCAGAGATCGTCTCTCTCTCCTTTTTCTCCAGTGCTCAGAAGCCTGGAGAAACTCTAAAGCCACTGACGGCTACCGACAGCAACCCCGCCACGAGCCTTGGGTACTGTCAGATAATACCTTTTTTGAGTAAATACCAAAGCCTCTTGTAATTATTAATTGCCTTCTGCCATAAGCAGAAAGTTGCTCCTTGTGTCCATCTAGTGAGCAAGCAGCGTACTGGCCGCAAGCGGCATACTGGCCGCAAACCTTCTCTTCCAGTTTAATTCGAGTTTAGTTAACGTATATATTTAATAGTTATTTCCAGATCCTGTTATAACCTGTATATAGTTTCCATAACGTTGCAAAGAGCCTGTTATTATTATTATTAAATGGTGGTCGGGGTGGTGTGAGTTCCAATTATTTAATATTAATAAACTATATATTAATATTTTTAAAATATCATCTCGCAGTAGGTAATTACCCCTTCCGCGACACTGTGGCATAAAGGCAGTGAATCTAAGTATTTCACTGAAAGCGGACATCGTATCAACATAAATGAAATATTTCAGTTTGTGTATTCGTAACTAGTTTCTTTCAGCTTCGATTGAATAGTTTTGCAGTCCATTTCTGTGGCCAGACAGATGTCCCTCCAATGTGCGTGTTCAGGATATACCTTCTCATACTACTTGTTAAGAGTTAAAGAAATTACATATGGGACTTTTTCTTAGTGCCTCATAAGCATAGATAAAAATAAAAGCGTTGATCCCTTCTGCAGCAAAAATCATATTGAATGCACGTGTTCATCACATCATCCTCTCAAATCAGATGGTCTGTGCTAATCTGTGGATTGTTAAAAGAAATCTCTGCCACCTGTGCTATTTTGCATGCACTAAGAACACTTCTCATGGCTGGGGTAGCATCCAACAGCAGATTTTTCTGGCCTTCACTAAGCATTATGCTTAAGAGAAAAAAGGTTGTCCTCTGACAGCAAATGCTTAGCATTTAGTTAGATGTGTGTCAGTTATTTCATCCTTAAGAAAAAAAGGGTGGGTGGCCTGATGAAAGTAGATGTCCTATAGAAAAAATTTGGAAAGGAATGGGTGAGAAGGAGTTTGATAAGGAAAAGTAAAAAAGAAAAACAAACAAGCAAACAAAACAATACAAAACAAAACAAAGCTAAATCTGGTAGAACACAAACTCTGAGGTGGTAGGAAAGAAAAGCTTTGAACATGCTGTTAAAAAAAAGAAAATTGTAACTACCACACTTGTATCACTGAATCCATTATATTTTAGCATTGTATTCTAAATTTCCACAGAAGACTTTTTTTAGGTTTTTCTCTAGTGTGCTGGTTTGAGGCTAATTGGAATATTTTAATAGAGAAAATTATATTATAGGCTGTGAAAGGAAAACAATGGTGATGTCTACTTCACTCATAGGCTCGCTGAGATGTTTAAGAAAAAGTACTAAAAACAAAGATAAGTCAGTGTCTCTGGGACACAGCGTCTCAGTCTAGCACCTTCTGGCTTTCTCCTCTCTGCTGAGTAACCTCACTAACTACTTTTCTTCTAATCCCCCCTGGCCGATCCTCAAAATCCTCCTTGTGCGTAAGGCAAACCTTGGGGTAAGGTATAGGGGTGGGGAGAAGGTGGAAGGGTGGTTGAGAGCCCCTCCTGGGGTCTCTGATTTCTGGGAGGGGTGTTGTGTTTCTGTATTACCTTTACCTTGTATATTTCTGTAAATATTCCTGTCTATAGTGTATATATCTGCTTGTATATTGTGCTGAGCTGTAAATGTAGCTTCATTCCTTAACTTCCAGCCAGCTGAGTTCTAGTCTGGGTCATTTTACAAAGTGTGGGGGGGCAGGAAACTCCCAAACCATCACATCTAGGATCACGAATGAGATATAAGGGATGACTTCACAGAGATGTTCACTGCTGGCAGCTAAGCACTTTAACGCACCTTAGATTCTTGTAGAGCTTCTTCCTGCAGACAAGCTTTCTTTGTGTCATGTATGACATGCAGGCACACGATCTGATGAGTTAAGTGTATTATGGGCTCTTACTGCACACTCAGAGATGGTGATTACTCTGTCATAGGGAGTATTTGGTGCACTGCTACTGGAGACACACTGTCATGTTTAGAGAGTGCTCAGGCACAGGCTAAATTCACTAGGTATATCTTAGGCAGCAAATTAGAAAATGCATTTCTAGAAAAAACAAAACAAAAGAAAGCAAAACATAATTTCCAGTTCAGAAATTTTACATACCTTTCCCACAGCTTTCCTTCGCATTGTTCAGATGTGGATAGCCCATTACAAAGAAACAAAAACTTAGGCATGGTTTGCCAAGATTAGCAAGATGGGAGATCTCTGGTTTAAGACTAACACTTTGGGTCTTTCAGAGAAAATATTTGATGAATTGGAAGAAGAAAAATTTGAAGGAAAGCTCATGGGGGCTGATGGCGAAGAACACTATTATGGATTTTCTCTCAAGCGTTTAAAATTAATTTTCCATCTCCATTTCTGTTGAATCCAGCACAGACCCTTGTTAGGTACAGCATTTCACAGGCTCCTTAATGTAATGGGAACAGTCTACACAAATAAGATGGAAGTTTCATGTAACATTAACTATTTAAAATGGCTTTATTGCTGTCAAAACAGGTATTTATTAGAAATGGATAAGTGGAAAGGAAATCCTTCTATTCGTCTCATCTTATCCACCTCATAATTTCTAATTAAATGGAGCTTGTATCTCAATTGCTCTAGCTTTTGGAATTAAAGAACTGCAGTTTCTATAAGCTCTTCACAAAATCCAGACCACATAATTTGCTTAATATGCTTAAGTTTATACTACTTAAAATTAGAATTTAAAAATAGTAACATAGTCCTTTCTTATATAATGGGATCTGAAAATAAACATACAACACATTACATTAAAGAATATTATTTTCTAAACACCTTCAAATTTTCATTATCACTCTTATATGTAATCTCAAGAGTCCATGAAGGTATCTGGACTCTTGATAAAGATAACTACATCTGCTGTGTGGTACAATGATTTTTTTTTTTTTTTAATTATAGGGTAGATTTTTCTAAAAAATAAAGGCTGCTTGTTTAAATAACACTGTATTTTTTATGAAGAGAGATAGCTGAGGGAAACACTGACAGATCAGGAGGTACTTTGGAAAAATACTGCCCTGCTATCAAAGCAATGCCATGCTCCACATCTTTGTGTCAAGCAGCTTAAAAAGCAAAAATCTGAAAAGAGCTCTTATCAAGTGACACAAAATCACCTACAAACAGAAAGTTTTGCTAATATTACCATAAGATACTTCTCCTATAGAGCTTTTAAAAGTATGCTATCAGCAGCTTCAACACCTTCCTTTGAAAGATCAGCCCACATACAGTACTTGACTTCAAAGGATTTGCAGTTACATTTAGTAGAGTTCAATAGGATACATCTACTCCAACATGTAACAGGATTTTATTTTACTTCATTGTTTATACTGAAAAACTTCTATTAAAAAAAAAAAATTAAGACTTCCAAGCATGCTAATATCTTTGGAAGTAAACCAAGAAAGTTTTCTATAGCCAGAGCCACTACTTAAAGTGGAACTAAGTATCATAGAATCGCAGAATGGCTTAGGTTGGAAGAGATCTTAGAGATCATCTACTTCAACCTCCCTACCATGGGCAGGAGTGCCTCTCAACTAGACTCAGCTGCTCAAGGCTGCAACCAACCTGGCCTTAAACAGTCCCAGAGAGAATACATCCACAACCTCCCTGGGCAGCCTATTCCAGAGTTCCACCACCTTTGTACAGAAGAACTTCCTAAAATCCAGTCTGAATCTATTTCTCCTCAGCTTAAAACCATTCCCACTTGTCCTATAGCTAGAATATTCTGAGTGGCAGTGTATTCTGTGTATCCAGCGCTTAAAGGAAATTTGAGGGTCTCTGAAGAACACCAGGTGACAGCTTGCTTGAGAAAACAAGTAAAAGGTATGTAAACCTAAGTCATAGTTATTCTACAATAGGGTTCTCTGTTGAAAAAGAGTATGCTTATTTCTGAGCTACAATAGTTGCTTTTTCTATAAAAGGCCTGAAGATAAGAGTCTCCACTTCAGTTTAAAATAATAAAAGTCACCATGTGAGAGTCCCAGCATAAAGAAAATCTTTGTTTTATTCTTCTTATTAGAACTTTAACAGTTTTGTGCCAGTGAGGCATCCTAAACCTATTTACCACAAAGACCTTCCTGGAAAGCTCTGTCAAGAGGATTTCAGGTCCCTGCACAGCTCTGAGTAACTGCTGCTTTACTGTCCTTTATAGTTTCAAGGTCACAATTTACTGGTACTTTGGAGCTGATTTTGTGTCGAGATAAATTTTAAATTATTACATTTAAAATTAGTAAATTTTAAACTTTAAAAAAGTAAATTATTAAAGTTATTAAGTGTGCCAGCAATGCCAGTCACCTCCACAAAAGTAATTATAAGACAAGAAGAAAAACAGATGATATTTGAGTCAAACCATTTTGCACATCCATTTGTAGCCAGGAAAAAAGTACAAAGCAGAGGAAGATTTACTCTGATACTCTCCACCTACAATAGGTGTCAACAGTCTGACACCATCTCAGACCTTCAATCCCAGCTCAGCAATGCATTACTTCAATTGTAAGGTTGATGGTAATAGTACATTCCAAATTCTGACAGCAGTAATCATCTGGAGAAGAGGAGATATTCCTAAGGGAATATCTAATTGCAACTACCAAAAGGGAGGCTGGAGTGAGGTGGGACTTATTCTCTTCTCCCTAGTACCAGGTGACTCATTGTCTCTGGAGGTGTTCATGAAACATGTGAACATAGCACTTTGGGACTCCATTCNGCTATTAGGTCCCCCTGGAGCATTCTCCTCTCCAGATTGAACAGCCCCAGCTCCCTCAGCCTGTCCTCATAGCAGAGCTGCTCCAACCCTCTGATCATTTTCATGGTCCTCCTCTGTACCTGCTCCATCAGGTCTATGTCCTTCCTATAATGAGGGCTCCCAGAACTGGATGCAGAACTGGATGCAGGTAAGGTCTCACTAGATCAAAGTGGTAGAACCACGTCTCTGGATCTGCTGACAATGCATCTTTTGATACAGGCCAGGATATAATTTGCCTTCTGGGCTGCAAGCGCGCACTGTCTGCTCATGTCCAGCTTCTCATCCACAGGGCTGCTCTCTAACACCTCATCCCCCAGCAAAATACCACACCAAAGCCACTGCTCTTCAAATCAGAGGGAAACAGGGAGCATGGCTAGAACTGACATCTGCTCTGTCAAACTTTGAGAAAAGATGGGGGAAAAGAGTCCTAAAAGCAGAGGGACCAGTGCAATTTTAAATATAGATATGTATACTCCTAGGGATACATAAGTGAGTATAAAGCATAAAAACATGAGGCAATGATATCTATGGAAAGGTCAAGCTTATCACTAGTACTGTCACAGAAATTTTTGAGATTCTGAACTGCTGCTTCAGAATGAGTCAACTAGCCTAATCCACATGTTTACGATAACAGTATTTAAGATTAAAGTTACTCCCAGCTGGCATTTGGTTATCCACTGCAGACAAGGTAAAACCTGTGAATGACTGCTGGGGAGAGTTTGCATGTCACTGCTCCTCAGCTGATCACCTCCAGCTGTGACTACTGGCCACACAGACTCTGTGATGTCTAATCATCATAATAACCCCTAGTAAGATCTTCCCAAGCTCAGTTAATATGGTTTATAAAATCCTAAAATGCAGAACTACCATGGATTACTCAAATTTCAAACTAAATCTGACAGCTTGAAACACTCTCCTCATTTTCTTCCCCAGCTGGGAAGAAAAAAGAAAACCACAAAAACAACAAACCTCCCAAAAAGTGAAAAAGAAACCATTAAAGAAACATTCTGCCACCTTGCTCATTTTTTGTGTGTAAGAAGGTTCCCAAAGGCAAGATTATGAAATATGAAATATGTTATGGATGTCATATCCATGTTGAAAAATACTTGGTATAGATTCAAGATACAACAGTTAAATTTGAAGTAAATTGATTATTTTTCTGTGCTGTGCAGTCAAATTTGCCACTTGCCATAAACTGCAGTAGAGATTTTATTCCTAAAATTACAGCAGAAAGAAAAAAAATCAGTATCAGTAAAAGTTTAGTCCCAAGTTAGTGATATCAGTTTATTGCTAATTTAGCACCACAACAACAAAAAAACCACCTTATTAGCAACATTTTCTCCTAGTGAAAAAAAGGCATTATTTTTAACCATACATTTAAAATATGTAACACACTTCTGGCAAGCATATGGGATCTGATTGTCAAACATATGCCATAAATTCATAGGCAGAGTCAGGGCAAATCATTTGACCTTCTTGTGGCTTAGATAATCCAGCTGTAAAATTAGATGAAAGCAGAACTGAAAAACAGATGCTGTTGAATCCAGTTTCGGCTTTCTTGAACAAACAACATCTTAAGATAGTAGAATTAATGTCTTCTATGAACTGCATTATTTTATTTGATGCTTAGTGGCACAGTCTGTAAATTAAAATAAAAAACTGATAAATTGTGCCAGGCTGCTGCAGGTATTGTATTCAATTTATTAATGTACAAATTTCTTACGTTTCCAAAGACAGGCAGTAGTGACCTAGAGAACTGAACTCACTGGCCTTTGGCAAGGAAGGTTTGCCTGGAGTGAGTACCACAGCCTAAACCATCTGTCATATCCATTCTGAACCCATGAGAGCTTAGAGGGGCATCCAGAGAGAAGGCTAGGCCAAAACGCATGACACATGCACTGATTTTGTTCATTTTTTAAGGCAGTCAGCCACCCCAGAAGGTCTAACTGCAATTAGAAATTCTTCTTTCCTCTCATCAAGGCATAAATAAATCTGATTTTTGCTCATATCTGGGTTACCAGCTTCTGTTCAGCTCCAGCCTCTTCGCAGCCAATAACAGTGTCCTATCCAGCAGACTCTGCCTTCTCAGCTGGGAGGAATCAGTCACACCCATGCTACCATAGGTGTGCATTGCTTGTACTGCATCTGTGTAATCACAAATGGTGGAGTCCTTAAAAACCTTAAAATTAGAGTTTGTTTGCAGGCAGAATGTGAGTAGTGACAGTTGCAGACAACCACGGGGTTGTACCATGCTGCTTTTGGACTTGCTACGAAGTTTATATTGGTTAAGTGTTTAAAACGGTTTAAAAATCCTGAAGGCAATTTTAAAAAGCCCAAAATCAAATGCCAGAATGCACACCCACAGCTCAAGTCTGCTTACTTCTACTTGAATTACTTGTATCAACACAGCATTTAAGATTTTATTTCTAAGACATGAATGAGACACACCTGAATTTGTACCTTTTCTGTGGACCTCACCCTTTGGAGGTGTGTGTCCCAGGTTGGGGACTATAGGGTTAAAATAGTCCTCTAGGGACTTGAAGATTTTGTTATTCAATCCCACAATTCTGCTATCTCTTCATAAGCTCAGGCCAAGGCCAGCTTGTTCTCCTTTCCTCCCCCTTCAGCCTTGCGTCGGGCAGGAGCTGCGTTATCGGGACAAACATGTAAGGATAGGCCTGGTTGGGGCCTCCAGAGGCTGTGCTTAGGCCTCTTGGATGGCGGAGGCATGGGGGGGGAGAACTGGAGCACTGGGGATGATAGATTTAGTTTTGGGTTGGGGAAAATTATGGGGATATGCTTATGGATTCTGTATCTGCTTTGTGATCTCTATCTGTAACTCTCTTTCCAAATACAATTCTGTTTTTTTTCTCCAATTCGTTTGAGAGTTTCACTCTGTCGGCTCTTTAAACCCACGACAGTGTGGAAATTGTATTTTGATTATTTTCAAGACCATAATTCAGAATAAGCAAATTAAAACCCCTGAGAAGTTTCTCCTAAGAAAGCCTGAAGTTGTGTTGCACATTTTTTTCTATCCTATTCCATCTACTGACTACATAAAGTAATTCATAAATTAATTCAACCACAGCTAGAAGCCATGTTTGCCTCACTTGCTTTTCCAAAGCAAATACTATTCTCTGTTTAATAAATGAATTTCCTTTCTCAGCCCCAGAGGTGGAAGGTGCTTGCTTTAGTCAAAGCAACCATAAAAGGGATTCTGATGTTGCTGTAGATATTTCAGAGCACTAAGTACAGCCCTGATGACTGAGTGTAGGACATATTACAATTAATCACAATTTACTCAAAACACTAACAAAATTGCAGTTTTAAATTTTTTTTTTAAAATACTGCTGTCCAACTGTGCTGACAGGTGTAGTTCTTGTTACAAAAAGAAGGAAACATTAGTAAATATATTAACCCTGGTTTTACCCTACAGAAATACATTTCTCCTGTAAACACCTCCTCATACCTTTGGTTCTGTTTATGAGGAATCAGTTATTATATTGATTATCCTGCCATTCCAAAATTTAATTCATGTAGCAGTATCCAATACCACGTCCTAAGGGCATATTATAATTTCAGATAAAGACATTTTAGTATTATTTCAAAAAGGGGCCTTTATTTTTAACGAATTTGCATGAGTTCTTGTCCTTTTATCTGATTTGGTTCTTTCATGGAACTAATCCATTGCTTGGTTACTAGGACAGCTTTTGCAATTGAACATTGCTTTGCCAGGGAATGTACACAAATTGTATATCTTCTTGAAAACAGTGTTTAAGAATAGTAGGAATTCCCTAGGAAGAAAGCTGTAGAGAGGTGAATACAAATTCTTTGTTAATAAGTGTCACAATGTGATCTTAAAAAAAAAAAAAAAAAAAAAAAGGAAATTTGCAAGCTACCTAACAGCGAACAACTCCACCAGAGGGAGAAAGAAGACATTAAGTTTCACTGATGAGACAAAATACCAGGTGTTTGTTCCTGTCTCTTTGGATTGAATAAATCTTCAGAAACCAAATTTATCCACATCAGCATACAGAATCACAGAGTCATAGAATGGTAAGGTTGGAAGGAGACCTCAAGGATCATCTAGTTCCAACCCCCTGCCATAGGCAGGGACACCTCCCACTAGTACAGGTTACTCAAGGCCTCGTCCAACCTGGCCTTGAACACTTGCAGGGAGGGAGCAGCCACAACCTCCCTGGGCAACCTGTTCCAGTGCCTCACCACCCTCACTGTAAAGAACTTCCTCCTGACATCTAGTCTAAATCTTCCCTTTGCAAGTTTAAACCCATTGCCCCTAGTCCTGTCATTGCAAGACCTTGTAAGTAGTTCTTCCCCACCTTCCTGTAGGCCCCCTTCAGATCCTGGAAGGCTACTATAAAGTCTCCTGGAAGCCTTCTCTTCTCCAGGCTGAAGAGCCCCATGACATTACAAAATCATATGATGTTACAAAATGAGTTTTGATATACAGTCTAACACCAGATATACAAAGATGCTTTTTAGAGAATGAACAAAAAGACAGCATTACTTATTTTGAAGAGAAAAAAGACTGGAGGGGGTTCAAACGGAATTAAATCCAGCCTTAACTCCCTAACATTTTGAACACTCTGTATAGTTAATGTTTGCATGTTTCTAGATAGTTGTGAATGTTAATTAAATGTGAGCGCTTCTGTTAAATGGAGTGGAACGTCACAGTTCTAAACTCTTGCACATCAGGTTAAATGTCTCTAGTTCAAGGGTTCTCTAAGTAGAGAACAACAGAATTTCATTTCTTTGTAGCAATAATTTAGTAGTGGGGACAGCTCATTCAGATAAGAGACAGACTAGCGCAACAAACTTCTACTTCACATGATATGGAGCTGTCTCTTGAGGGGACCTGGATTCTTGGTTCCGGCTCAGCCATTTCAGCCTCAGCATCTTAAATACTTACCTGGACACAGACTGTTGGTGTAAGAGTGATTTCTGAGACACTGTTTAAAACCCTTCCCCTAAAGCTTTACCATTCTCATGAAAACAGTTTAAAGTCTAAAAGAGGTCACACAGTTAAGTCATCTTTTTTGGACTGCCAAGAAACAGCTTCTATCTTAGGAGCTGCCTAAGAGGAGGTCTGTCATGGCAAAACATGATGAGCTTCACAGAGTACTATAAGGAACTAAGTGGAAAGTTTGCCTATACATTTCTCCCCACAAGATATTAAAAGATATTATGTCCAAAGCAGGGCATGCCCCTTGCACTTCTATCTCCTGGAGCAGGGTGGAAAACAGGCTAAAAGCAGATGGAGTGAATCAAAAGCAATATCCTTCTAAAAGTTTTAGCTTTTTTCCTTTCTTGCTCTGTTTTGTACTTGAAACCTTATATCTAGTCGAATGACTATAACTGAGAAGCTAACATAGAGAGCCACAGGAACAGCAAAATCCATGCAGTCAAAAAAACTGTTTGAGGAAAGAAGTTAAGACTCTAAGGCTGCTGCACTGAGTACTGGAAAATGCTTAATAGGATGTGGTGGTCATTACACAGAGCATGTCCAGGAACGCCTTTCTGACAGAAGGCAGAAAGGGGCTATGTAGTACTTCACTTCTGGCAAAGCTGTGAGCTTGCAGCACTCATCTTGCAGCAAGATGAGTGTAGGTATCCTGTGTTGCACATAAAAGAACTTGGAAAAATATTTTCTGCAAGCACTACTTCAGTGTGAAAACGTGAAGCAATTGTGGTTAATGGGTTCCCTATTCCTGAAGAAGTTAGTCAATATGTGCACACAGACATAAAAATCTCCCAAATGTCCAAGAATGTAAAGGCCTTAAGAATGCAAGTAAGTTACTATATTCATAGTGTAAGGCAGGGACTTGCAGCAGGTCTTGGATATCCATGTGGGAGAGAGGAACATACAGGAAAAGTGGAGAGTAAGGAAAACCTCAGAATTGTTTTCAATATTATATGCAGGATTCATTTAGGACCTTTCAGTGAACTTCCAGATGAGGAGCTGAGAAAATGCACACTCTTTACTTTCCTATAAACCAGCTATATTTTTACACATCCCTAGCTCTTTGGACTCCCCGCTAGATTTTTTTAGGGAACTTGTAAATTGCTATTAATTAGGAAAGTTATTTTCAGAATATGCTACTTAGAGTATTACAAACATTTTACAAACATTTTTCCAGAACATGTCAGTGTACAATATGACAATCACTTGAGAGCCACCAAATCAAAAGGGGGAAAAAAAAAAAAAAAAAGTGGACCAAATTTAATGACTTAATAGTTCATATTGTATTGGTTCACCTTTTATGAATGAAGATGTGGCAAAAAAAAAATGCAACTAAAGTTTAAAAAAATCTTTAATTCAGACTTATGGTTTATTTCCCACTACATAAATAATTTTAAAAAAATAATTGCTATCAGTTCATAAAGTAAATGCAGATCAAAGCCATCCTACATTAATAAAATATTGAGCTACATAAAATCCCTGAACTGAGCAGTTTTTTGTCAGTAAGATAAGTTAATTGGTATTCTGACCTTTCACTTTTAATGCTGACCTGAGGCTAACTGGAAGGACAGTCATTCTGGAAGTAAGTGTGTGACAAGATCTTAAAATTTTTATTGTCCCAAACAGTCATCTATATTCTTAATCAAATAGCCTGCAACAGAGTTAAGCCTGTCTGTGGCTATTTAGTGCACTGAGACATTATCAAGGGCTTCTTTTATTATTTATATTTTTTCTCCACTTTTGCTGATGTCTGTTTTGCTGAGACCTGAGAGATCTCACTGGAAACTGTTCCATTTATCCAGATATGACAAAGTTCAAAGACTACACATGAGAGGTGGCAATCAGTCAGCAGAGGAGAGTTTTCTGCCCAATCGATACCCCTGGCCCTGTCCAGCACGCACCAACAAGCAGGATAAACGTCATCTCTCCTTCCCCCATTCTCCATTAAATGTACTTGCAAAATGTCACATACCATGCACTCCAAGAGATGGAAATGTTATCACAGCACAGGTCAGTAATCTATTGATGGGTCTAAGCTATGTCTACTGATGTTCAGGGAAAGATGTGTGGCGGTTTGATCTAGCAAGGGAGCTATTTTGTATGCCAAGCACAACTCTCCTCTCTTTTTGGTTCACTTTACACTGCTTCAATGTCAGCACTTGAGCAAACAGGATCATACTGTAGGGCTGTCTAGAGCACATTAATAAAAAAAAAAAAAAAAAAAAAAAAAAAAGGGTTTTGTATGTGGCAATGTTCTAAAACATTAACTTTTAGCTTGTTATTCCTGAAAGTGTCAAAGCCTTCATACTGCTATAACTTCATCACATACACAGAAGATGACTTGCAATGACTAGATAGCCAGGTTTACTAATGTTCTAATTATGTCACTGCAAATTAAATGTACAGTAGTTTAAATTGCTTTGATAATGCCTGTAGGGTGACTGCTAGAAATGAGAGCAATATCAGGACAGACATTTGAGTCACAGTGTGTCAACCTTTCCAAACAAAGTTGGACTACTTTCATCTGATTTTAGCTTCGTCATAACCTAAGTTTTAGATCAGAAGTTCAATTTCTTTGGGGCAGGAAAAAAAAATCAAAATGATTGAGAGCATCTATTACTATAGCATTATACACTAATTTTCCCCTCTCTACATATGTCTGATTCTCTTTGCATATGTTCAGTGTACTGCTCAACTATCGATAGAAACCATTTGAAAGTGAGGCCTTGCAGAGTTCACCTTACCATTGCAGCACAGAACAGGTTTTCAAGAAGATCCTTTCATTTCTTTTTAGATGGACCACAGGCTAGTTAAAATGGAAGCTCTTATTCTTGGTCATGTTAGTTTGACAGAGAAAGCAAAAATCGTTATGACATATATCTGAGAAATGGGTCAACACTGAATATCTTCTGCAGAGTAATGAATAATGCAGTAGGAGTAGTCATGGGACAATCTATATCATCTTTGTAGGTATTACGAAGACCATGCACCATATGCCACAAGAAATTCTGTTCCTTTTAAAACCCTCTCTTCAGGGCAAAGTGATTTCAGCACCTTCCTCATCAACTAACCTTTCTGCAATTGGCAAAGTCTGGACTTTTAAAATATGCACTACTTACACCATACATATATTGTGCATTTATAAACACATGTGTTTGTAGGCATGTGTGCATGCATATGCATATACTTGTAGTAACACATGTGACTACAAAGAAGCATTTCTTACTATGTATTTTTGATAAAAAACAAATTTAAAAAGAAATTATTATTTTATGACGTATATCCACTGACATATTTCCACTGATTAATGAAGTTCAGCTTCCATGACTTATTCACTTGTGCTGGCATCAAATTCATCAGGCACTCCAAAGAGAGATTTTGAGGACAGCGATGTAGCTTTGTGTAAAATTACACATGGCTATTGTTACTAGATCTGTTAATGAAAAGATAGCAGCAGATGGTATTCTCCAGGCAGATGCAACTGAGCTATGCTTCCTCAGCTAATAGAGCACATGCCAACTTGAAATCAGAAGTACCAAGCTTGAAATAATAAACCTTCTGGATATTCAGAATATATCCAGTTTGGCTGCATCAAGATTGCTGCACAGCTTTTATAGTGTCCTGCCACTTCATCTGTGGCTAGAGCTGAGGCTGTGTCTGGTTGTCGTCTCCCATATGGATGTAAATCTTAACTGTAGCTACACCCATGGCAGCAAACCAAACAGGCCAGCACTGGAATTGCTGGCACTCTATTTGGCCTGTAGCAATTAGTTTCATCCAGAAAACACTCAGGCATAATTTGAGGGACTATCATGAATCAAGAAACTTTCAGCAGGCAGAATCAACTAAACCACTCTCTTTTGAGAGGAAGGGGACAAGAGAGGAAAGGAAGGAAATTAATCATATGGAAAAAGCTGTGCTGCGTCTTTCATCTGCAGGGCTAGATGACAGGATTTTCTCCATTTATTTGCTAAAACAGACATAGTCTCTGAGGTCTACCTTCCAGACTGACAAAGCACTTAGAGTGAAACCATGAAAACTACAAAGATTCAGCAGAATTAAAATCTGCTTCCATATAACTGCAACAGTTAATCAAGAGTTTGAAACAGTTAATCACAGTGAGTAATTATATAATTATGCCTAAAAAAAAAAGAGTAAGAGACAGATATATGAGAAAATTACAGAGTCTATCCATTGTTTTGCTCCTGGATCCCAAATGTAACTTAATTTGATGCTCTGATTTTGAACCTCACATGCCTAGACTACTATCCTGTAACACGTGAGGCTTTGCAAATGACCCATTGTAAAGAAAAAAATCATTTGGCTTATTGGGTTTTAACAGATGGCTAAAAGGGACATCATGAAAACATTTAAATGCCTACAAAAGGATATTGATTAAATGTAAACCAGATATTCTTGAAATGTTCAGACAGCCCAGATTCAGAGAAACTAGACTCTATCAGATCTTGTATCTCATGAAAAGCATAGGAAACTAATTAAATTCAATCCAAGTAGAAGCAGATAGCAGTAACTTAGATGATATGGGAAATTTGCTGACTTGGTGGAATTTAACAATAGCAAATTTGCCTACTGCCAGACACCACCCTCTGAAATCCAGTGCTTTGATCCAGAACATAAATTCTTCTGCATGTGCAATCAAATGGCAACTGTAAGAAGGCTAGACAGTGTAAAGAAAATTGTACAGATGTACTTTTGTGAAGAAAAGATCAGGATTACTTTGGAAAGCAGAGAAATGGCATTTTCTGTGGTGCAGAAGGCTTTTTATAATTCTGTTCTCTCTGTTTACAACAATTTTCCCCCTTCTACCTCACTAAATGGTCCAAATCTTCTATGTGAATGTCTCATATATTTGGTTAGCTTACATTCCAGAAAGGTATGTGTCTTTCAGGTAACTGAACTTACTACTTCTTTGTTTACTGTTTNGGGCTTGTGCTCGAGGCCTCTCTCATGTTCTGTCTTCAAGCTACAGGTTTTATATGCCTCTTTACACAAGTGCAAAGTAGACTCATGAAATGATGTTATTTCCATTGGTAAATACCTTGGAGGCTTGCAGGAAAGCAGGAAAGGGCCTTGGAGGCAGAGAGGGACAGAATCATAATGATGAATTTACAGCTATGCAATCAAATCATAGAATCACAGAAACATTCAGGTAGGAAGAGACTNCAGTGTAAAGAAAATTGTACAGATGTACTTTTGTGAAGAAAAGATCAGGATTACTTTGGAAAGCAGAGAAATGGCATTTTCTGTGGTGCAGAAGGCTTTTTATAATTCTGTTCTCTCTGTTTACAACAATTTTCCCCCTTCTACCTCACTAAATGGTCCAAATCTTCTATGTGAATGTCTCATATATTTGGTTAGCTTACATTCCAGAAAGGTATGTGTCTTTCAGGTAACTGAACTTACTACTTCTTTGTTTACTGTTTGATTTCATAAAAATAAGAAAAAATGTATGTTACTATGTTATTAACATATTTTTTTAAATCTCAGAGAGCAATAGTTTTGTTCAGCACACATCACATTTTGTGGAGAAGAGGGAGTTAACTGTAGTTTGCAAGGAAAAAAACCAACAGGATAATAAATAAATAAAATACTGTAAATATTAGTTGGTAAAAAACCCAAAAAAATAGATAGATATTTACAGTTTCTGTGTTCAATCCTGGACCACCAATAATCTGAAGACTGNATGCTTCTTGAACATCTCCAGGAACTCCACCAGCTAGCTAGGCAGCCAGTTCCCTCACCATTCTTTCAGTAAAAAAAAATTTTCTAATATCCAACCTAAATCTTCCTTGGCACAAGTTACACCCATTTCTTCTCATCCTATTGCTAGTTACTTGGGAGAAGAGACCAACACTGGCATCACTTCAATCTTCTTTCAGGTAGTTCTAGAGAAGTATAAGATCTCCCCTTAACCCTCACTTCTCCAGACTAAACAACCTCAGCTCCCTCACCCACTCCTTGTATGACCTGACCTCCAAAATCCTCAGTAGGCTCATTGCTCTGCTCTGGACACGCTCCAGGGCCTTGGTGACTTTCTTTTAGTGTGGCACCCAGAACTGAACACAGTACTCAAGCTGTGGCCTCAACAGCCCTAAGTACAGGGACACAGTCACTTCCCTACTCCTGCTGGACATGCTGTTTTTGATAGAGGCCAGGAGGTTGTTGGCCTTCTTGGCCACCTGGGCACACTGCTAGTTTATGTTCAGCAGGGTGTCCACCAGCACCTCCAGGTCCTTTTCCATCTGGCTGCTTTCCAACTACTCTTCCCTAGGCCTGTAATTTTGCTTGGGGTTGTTGTGACCAAAGTGCAGGACTTGGCACTTGGTCTTGTTAAGCCTAACCTCTTTGGCTTCAGCCTCTGAATCTAACCTGTCAAGATCTCTCTAAAAAGCCTTCACACCCTCGAGCAGATCAACACTCCAGCTCAACTTAGTGTCATCTGCAAACCTGATGAGGAGTTCTGACCTTGTTGTAGTTGTCCATCACTTTGTGCAGTGTAGTTATGACTGCTAAGAAGATTTCACTAACTCTTTTTATTTTATTATTATTGGTCTAAATGGTGTAAATTGTATCTTGCGTAAGAATCACCTCAAAATTATTTCAGTGAATAATTAGTATCTCACTGTTCTGTGCTTCATGCCTCATATTAGAGTCCCGCACAAGGCTGCAAAAACCAGGATACAATTTATACATTTCCATCTGTGCAGGGTATGACTATCATAAAAAATGCACAAACACCTTCTGGGGTGAGATTTCTTGGTGGCTATTACATAGGAAATACATATTTAAATGCACACTTTAATCTATAGGGTCCTAATACCGAAATGCTGTAAATCAGGTACACCATAATCTTGCATTTTTTCCAGGCCCTTATATTGAGAGAAACTTTCACCTAGTTCAGTGATTTTGAGACTATTCTCAGTCAGGCCATTTTGTTCACTCCTTGCTTCTCAACAGCAATTATCAGGGCAAAGTGTTTAAATAAAAAAACTAAATAAAACACACACACACAAAAAAACCCAAAACAAAACAAACCCCAAAACCAACAAAACCAAAACCACCTAAACACACAAACCCTAAAAACAACAAAAAGAAATCCCAACTCTACAAACCATCAGAACACCACCAAGCATCCTCAGCAAGTAAAACTCACAACCTCCCACGTTTTAAGAATAACCTAAATACATTGATTGCATGAATATTGAACACATTGCATTTCAAGGGGGAAGGTAGAAGTCATTGTGCTCAGTACCTTTCTTCTGGTTACTGATTAGCATAATATGGAGTTAACGAGAAACTAATTTATTTATTTTTAAAAGACAATGAAATCCTGAGAATTTCAATGTACCACAGACTCAGATTTGCCTCTTTTTTTTTTTTTTTTTTTTTTAACTGAACGTGAAGGGATGTGGTGGTACCTTGCACCATCTCCCCAGAAATGACCCTACACCAAAATATTTACTGTCCAACCAGAGCGTTGGTATATGACTGTGGTGGAACTGCTCCAGTGTCAGAAAGTAGATTGCCTTCTATAATTAACACATAACTTTTCGTTGATAAAATGCCAGGAAAATAATAACTTCGCTACAGCAAAATGTAAAACTCTGACAAAGGGAGGCATCTATCTGCTTCCACAAGTCCCATGGTGATTAGTTTGGCCCTAATTAACAGTAGCTTTCTAAAGTGAGAGATAATTGCTGGCATGCATAATGTAGATTTCAATAGCTAAAATGAGCAATAACGAATATTCACTTTGAAGCTTGCTTGACAGAGTGCTTAGACTACAAAAAGTTAAAGAAGTACCTTGAATATAGCTGATAAATGAGATTCCTTTACTGTTCTCCACTTTCCATCAGTATTTAAGCAATATCACTTTTAATGCTTCAGGTCTGGAGCTTTGTCTCTTAAAGTCAGAGATTTATGGCGAGTGAGAAATGTCCATATTAGAAAGGTAAAAGGAGATTCAGATTATATCCTTTTTTGACCATTATAATTAATAGCTGGATCTTCAGTTGTAACTAATTGAACAGAGGTCAGTGTGTTGCCATGGTAATGTCCTAGCCAAGCAATTTTACCCATTTTCCAGTCTACTGCCCCTTTGCATAACTGCAAGTTATAAAATGTTTTAATTGCGCAATTTGCAAATGATGCAACATCTGGGCTACAGATTTACATATAAAGGAAGAAGATTAATGGCATTATTAACATATCTGTGCAAACCCTTGAAGTGCTGAACATAATTACTGAATACCAGCATTTTCACTGATCATCTGTGTGGCATGCAGGAAATCCATAAAATTCAGGAAAAAAATTGCAGATGTGTGTTTCTCTTCCTCCATGCCACTAGTAATTAGAAGTGCCATATTTCAGCTGCCTTGGAATAATACAGATATCTTTAGTCACTTCACCAAAACAACAATATACCTGTATTTGTACTATTGTTTTGTTTGATTAGGTTAGAAAACAAGTCATGTTGGTGCAGTCTTAAAATTCTGGTTAGCTATTTTGACCTCATTATTCCGAAAACAAGCATGAGCAAACAGCAAGCATCAAGCCTTCCACTCTGTGTTTATATATATATATATATAAAAATATTTTTTTAAAATACAATTTGCTTCTTACTAATCTATATCATATGAGTCACTGAAAGAGTCACCAACACGTACAATTTGGATTTTAACATCACTTTAACATCACTACTCTCCTACAGTAGATGCTTGAGAACAATAAAATTATTTAAAAAAAGAAAAAATACATATTAAAATTTGTATACACAGAAATACCAGCTAAGAAGGTAATGTATTTCTATTCTGCTAGATTGAAGAAAATTTAAGCTTGCACTCTGTCCTTCAGATATATATACCTGTAGTGCTGCATGGGGTTGTTGTGGCCAAAGTGCAGTACCTTGCACCTTAAAACTCATGGCATTGAAATGTGGAATAGGTGGAAGGTTATTCCTCCACTGACTGGGCCTGGAGGTTCGTTCCTCCAGTGACCACCAGCCAAATGGCTTAAATGCATGTGGAACTGATAATGGCTTGACCACAGTCCTGCTCTCCACATTCTAAACATCAGTAGATACAAGGCATAAATTTTGACCTGGTTTCATCTCTACAATAAGAACAAAAATTTCGATGCCAAACACCGACGACATTTTGATGGATTTGCCTTTCTCATTCCTCCAAGAAAGGATGCCTTTTGGGCAAGAGTTGTGACTTTGGTTATGTTTGAGTTATTCCATGGAAGATTTTGTGCTTTTAATTACGGTAACATTTTAGCACTATCTGGCTATTCCTCAATTTAGTGTATGTATCGCCAGCAGCCTTAAAGAATGTAAATAAACTGCACTATTGGTGCACTCAACTGCTTCCTCTGAATGCAGACGGACCTACAGCAGACAGGCTGTTTGGGCATCTGGTGTTGGGCCTGTAGTTATGGCACTGAATTGCCATATGGATTAAGAGATAAATCCAGCCACTCCTAGACCCTCTAATCTCTGAGAATGAGGGGATACATACAAGGGGGTTAATCTCTTACTAAATTTGTGCTTCACTAAATACAACACTTAGTAACATCTTCAAAATCAGTTCATGTACTTGATGAACAAGCACCAAGTTCAGGAAATCAGATGAAAATCAAGTGAAATAAAAGAATGTGGTATCAATTATGCTAATAAAGATGAATAAAATGATAGGAGTAACAGTATAAATAGTGACAATTCTTTAATTGCCAAAAGACTGGCTCATGTGATGCAAAGAATCCTGTATATATGCAGTCGTGCTCACATGATGGACTATGCGGTCATGAAATAACTCCTGTAGAGGAAATGTATGCCTGTGAGTAGCCTCCCCATACCCTGAGTCACTTTTACAGCTAAATACTTTAATCTCCCCAATTAGTTGTGCAACTCAATGCAAAGTATAAATGCTACCACTGCAAGTAGATTATATTAATCTTATTTACAGTGCATATTTAGAGATGTGTCCTAAATTCTCTATTAAAAACTGTAAAATTCACTTGGAATATAACCAGACAAGACACAGCCTCTTTCACCTTAAGAGCCATCTGGGATGTGTTCTGTTAAGCTCTCTTTATTTTAGTTCATAGGGCTTCGGCTTTTTCTCCCAATTTTCCTTCCCATTCCATCACAGGCTTGGGGCCAGGGGGACAGTTGTGTGAGTGGCTGCTGGCCGAGACTGAACCCACCACAGTTCTTTTGGCACAAACATGAGGCCCAAAGGGTTGAGATTCAACCAAAGCTTGTTAAAATAACTTTTATAAGCATTTTCTTTATTAGCCAAATAATTCATATTTACAACATTGGTACATTTGTTTCTGTGGTTTTGTTCTGTAAATCCTTATGTTCTCTGTGTGGTCCCTGTGGTCATGTTTATCATTTTGGGGAAACAGATCAGGACTATGATGTTGCTGTATAGGGTAGTCACTAGATTGAGCTGGCATTTACATATGGTGATGCTGTTTATTAGTAATTTCACCCCATCTCTGGTGGAAGAGGAGAGAACACATTTTCATCTTTTGAGAATTTGGAATATCTTTGACACATCCAAGCCAGTACGCTCTTGTGGCTGTGTCTCCTGAATGCGTCCCAGGTCTTCTTTAAACCTGTACAATTCTTTTTCAAGAATACCACCCAGATAGCTGTGTTGAGGCTCAATAGTTACTAGTGGCAAGGTGTGTGGGAAAGTATGGGCAAGTGCTTAGGACAGTGGTCACCTGTAGTGTTTTGGGATTTTACCCCTAAACAAGTGGTGAATCCTGATAAACTAGTAAAATACTTGGAAAAAGTCTGTTGTCAGCCTGGCAATTTCTGAGAAGCACAAAACATCACAATGTGCTGGGCTCCGGCCCAGGTTTATTGAGCCCTTCTATTCAGTGTCCTCAAAGGGAAGAGACGGTCTGTGGGCCTTAAGACATGGTTTGCTGGGGTTCTTTTTGCAAGAAGTGAAGATAATAAGCTGAACAAACCATTCAGTACGATACTGATGCCTCGCCTGCTTTATAAGGGAAGGGCTGGCTGGAGCAATAGTGGGTACTTTCAGTAGGAAGCTGTGGTGTGGCATGACAGGATCAGGCCATTGCAGTCAGTGTTGGATTCTGTATCACTCACTGCATATACTATTTTATTAGTATTAAGGTTCTTCCTGATTGTTTTCCTCTCTGTGTGTTGTTCTATTAAACTCTCTTTATCTCAATCTGTGAGGGTCTGCCTTTTTCTCACCATTTTCCTTCCCATTTCGTTGAGGGGTGGAATGTGGGGCAGGAGGTAGGCAGTTGTGTGAGCAGCAGTATGGGGCTTGGCTGCAGGCTGGGCCTGAGCTAAAACATTCCCACATATAAAATTCTCTCCTCTCACCAAAACTAAAGTTGGCTTGCTATCTTTGTTTGAATGCAGTGTAGGTTGCTTTGGTTAAATGAAAGAACTAACGGATATGGGTGGTGTGTGCATGCGTAAATTGTAGATGCATGACAGTGACATTATTTAAATGGTATTTAAGTATTCGAACTCTTGGGNGTTTCTAGTCTGGGTCATTTTACAAAGTGTGGGGGGGCGGGGAACTTCCAAACCTACATCATTTTGGAAACCTTTTTAAGTTACATATCATAAACGAATCCTGATCTTATGCACCTAAGATTTTCTAGATAAGACTATCTTTCATAGATTGTTTTTTCATGTTCTCTTGCAATGTTTTATTACAGGAATAATTACCAAGAAAGAGTGATTAATAAAATATCACCATTCTCCCACTGGCATTTCTGGCCTCATCAAAAGTGCCATTTTTTTGCATGATAGATTAACTCACACTTCAAGTGTGAACCAACACTTGAAATTACCCATGCACATACTGATACATGTCCATATGTTTTTCCATCATTTCTCAAACAATAAGCCAAGGGCAAAAAACCTGCAAGCTAGGAAGCCTTCTAGAGCAATTCTTACATGTGTACATACCAACAAATGTTTGTTCCACATCATTTAATATCACTAGACCATAAGCAGCATATAAAGAATATCTCCAAAATTATACTTAGTAGCATACTGCAAAGTTAAAAAAAAAAAATTAAAATACAGTGAAAGATGCAACAAATCATTTTGCTCCCTGTGCAATTTAGACTTCCAATTCTTTCTGATGTATTAAGAATTGTTGGTTATGTACTTCTCACTATTTGGCATCAATTAACAATGACAGGATAAAGAAATCCAGCAAAAAAAAAAAAAAGATTAAAATATCTACCCCATCATTTATTACAGCAACTTCATAGAAGTAATAGATGTAGACTGGTTTTAGACTCTAGAGGGGATGAAATGTAAATAGATAAGATTATTTTTAACTAATACCATGTTTGGCAGGTATCTGAGAAGTGAGGTGTGATATTTAATGATTTAGCAGTAAATACATCAAACATCAATTCTAACATTCATTTATCAAAAAAACAGCTATCAGTACAATATAATGGAAAATATACTCAAAATGTAATCTATTTTTAAAGCAGGCTTCTTCGAGAAAGCAGAAACATCAAGATTAAAACCAACTAATACACTAAAAGGTGCCAACATGGTCCATATACATAGTATCCTGCCTTTAAGAAGCTCCACTACACATTATAATGCTTCTTTAGCCCCATTCCTCACAGTGGTTTTCTGGAAAAGCATTTGTTAATTACAGTTCATAGTTCAACAGCTTGGCTTATTTGCCGTGAGGCCACAAATATTGGTTTTCCCAGGCAATGCAAGGAAAACTGCCAGTGAGCAGCTTGAAGCACATGCTTCCACTCCAGGTGGGCTGGAGGAAACCCATAATCCAGCCACAAATGGGTTTGATGGCAGCAGAGGTGTCCCAAACTCCAGCCCTCAGACTCCTCCTTTTCCCTTCCAATGACTGCAGCAGGCCCAGCAATGTTCTTCACAGGGCTGCGGCACTGACACAAAGGAGAGGTGACCCTTCAGTATGTTTTCAAAATCCTCCTACAACCCTTCTCACACTGCCTTAATTAAGCCTCTGGTTGTGCTGTATCTCCTTTGATGATTATATTCTCTAGGGCACTGATCCCAGAAAATTCAAATTTCACCTGTGCTGGCATATAAATCTCATAAAGCAGCATGGGCTTCACATTCTGCATGACTGTATATTATGTAAGAGAGAAATTGTTGCAGGAGCTAGGAACCTTTTTATAAAAACACGTCACTGCAAAATAAGAAAAAATACTCAGCAGTGTTTTGAGGACAGGCTAGACTAGGTCAGAACTCAGAGGGACTTGAAGTGGGAAGGAATCACAATGTTTGAAGATTAGAAATGGAAACAACTGGAAAAACATATTTATCTTAGAAGAAAAAAAAAAAAGATGCTTTAGAATAATTTTTTGTTTCTTCCAGGACTTTGTCCATTCCTTTACAGTTATTTCACAAGGAAAGAAACCAGCTGGCACCAAAGCTCTATGTGAAAATATTCACATCTAGCAGCTGAAAAAAAATGCTATGGTTCTCATACATGGGAAATTGCTCTGGTGTGCAGTTGTGGATGTTAATCGACAAAAACCAAACAAATAAAAAACAGAAACAAACAAAATATCCCCAAACCAAAACCCCAACAAACAAGCCAACAACAACCAAAAAAAGAAAGCCAAATATACACAAAAAACTCCCAACATAACAATCAAATAAAAAAAACACCAAACAAACCCACATGAGACTTTTGTAGTCACACTAGGATAGACAGCAGCAATATCTTCCATATTGCTGAGTGAAAAAAAAAGGAACTATGAAATCTTTTTGAAGTATGTTAGCTTTTTCTATTTTAGACTGACCATATGTCATCTGAATAGTCGTTTACTGGAAAATTGTCAGCTTTGATTCAATATTTTCTAGAATCTTACTGAGAATAGGTCATGTACAACACAGGCATTCAAGCAATTTTTTTTAACAAAAAAAAAAAAAAAAGGAACACACAAAGGAAAATGGAAAACATGCTGTCCTGCTTCTCACAGATTCTCGGTACAGTCACTTACTTGAGGTATTCTGCTGAGGAATAGATTAGAACAAAGTACAGATCTGAAATATCAGAATATCATAGGTGTTTGAGATTCTATTTCTGTGTTGTTGTGGAAGGCCAGAATAGGCCTAAACATGTCCAGGCTTGCCCAGACATGTTCCCCTGTTCCACATCTCTCCTGCTGATGGGGAAAGCAACCACGAGAAAGGAAGCCAAAGGCTTGGTGCCATCATGTCTCTTTCAAGTTATAAACAGGGTACCCTCCACTTGTCTGTGTTCTGCCCTAAAAGGGTAAAAGTAAGCCCTAGCTCACCTAATATGGTGAAGTTTGGCAAACTGCCATTCTGATTGTCTAATCTGTAGCCAAAAAGCCATTAGTCTCAGGCTGAATTGATAAAAGGAGATGAGCAGGAAAATGCAACATGCTTCTGCTTTATTGTGCTTCTGCCTTATCATGCTTCTGCCTCATTGTTCTCTGCCATTGTGCCTGCCATGCTCTGCCTGCTGCATAATATACTG
Organism: Ramphastos sulfuratus; assembly: GCA_013399055.1. Taxonomy (NCBI): domain Eukaryota; kingdom Metazoa; phylum Chordata; class Aves; order Piciformes; family Ramphastidae; genus Ramphastos; species Ramphastos sulfuratus. The sequence goes on along the minus strand of WBNM01015570.1, from coordinate 19,478 downwards.
CCTTAATACTTTGAGTTTGTCTACCTGGAAATTTGCCATTGCCTCAAGTTTACCAGGGGATAGGTATTAAGTGCCTTCACGTGATAGACTCACTTAGCCAGCGTGATATTGTGGCCATCTGCACATCTGCAAGTCTTCTGCTGAGACTGGGAGCCCTGGAAAGGACATGAAGTCATTCAAGAGCAATCAGGATCAGGTCAGTGACCGTCTGCCTTCCTCCCAGCACCCTGTTAGAGCCTGGGAAGATCCTGAAGCCTCAATGACTATTAAGACACTGACATAACTCTCTGCAAGTGTTTGGGTACTGTCTGGAAACTGTAATTTAGCCCCAGGAATCTGAATATAATATTTTGTGAATAAATACTTAACGCCTCTCTAAGCAATTCTAAGTCCCTTCTGCTTTAAGCAGAAAGGAGCCTCTCGAGTCCCATTAGTGGACAAGCGGTATAATCAACCACAAGAACCTCTCTTTCAGTTCTAATAGTTTAATGTTTGTATTATTGCTAGTTATTTCTTGAGTGTTGTAGATTGCCTCTGTGTTTTCATCTGTATAATGTTTTTCATGACCTTGCAAAGAATCTGATCAAGTTATGTGGCGAGATTAAATATATTAATATAAAAAATAATAACCTATATTAATTTTGACAAATAATAAATATTCTGTGCATACCATTACGTGTGTGTCATAAGATTATAATAAGTTGCATACTCTGAAACTGGTCTATATATAATCTCACATTTTTATAGAAAATAGTAACACACACATTCAGCAAAATAGATCAAGAAAGATGATGATACAGAGCTCACAGTTATGGCTGAGAAAGATCTTGTGAACACTTTGACTACAAAATACTGGTCCACACAATACTGGTCTTTTCATGACCTAAGCTGTAGACATTCAAGTTATACCCCCTACAAAAGTACACTATTTCTCTTCTAGGGACAATTACCATTTTTACAATCCTTTTGAAAGAATCATGCAAGTCATGAAAAAAATCTGCTCTGGATTTTCAGGAAGAAAAAAAAATGCAAACCCAACCTTTACACAGTACTCTCCTATATTTTAAATTTGGGGACCAAAAGTCATCACAATAGTGGTGCAAGACACACAATACTCATGCCTGGATTGTCATGTCTGCTTCAGTCTCTTACTCTAGAACTGGTTTTATATTGGCTAAGATGACAAATCTACAATGCAACTGTTGTAGGTCTAGGACAACGCTATTATGATCTCATTTTCCATTGTGCATATCAGTACATGCATGCATACATATATATATATATATATATATATATATGCGCTCATATTTACATATATGCCAAGTAAAGAATCTTCTCTATATTACTAAGCTATTAGGTACACAAAGGAGATATTCCTGTATGTTGCACTGTCCATCATTTAAGAAGCAATGTACAGACAAGTCTATAACATCGGCCTAACAACGGCCTGCTGGTCAGTTCAGTATGGTGTCTCCCACAACAGACAATATTGCTGCTACAGAGGAAACATTACAAAATGCTTTTGTGTACAGAGTAGTCTAGACTACTTTTTTAATCAATGGAGGCATTCTAAAGGGGGTAAAGAAATTGATCTTGTGCCTATGGAAGTCCCTGCTTAACCCTTTTAACTAGAAATTAATTCTAGGTAACAACTTCAGACACAGACATTCAAATTGTAGTCTTGTAAAACTAGGTAAGAGGAAACTCACTCAGGACACTTAGATATAGTCACCTTTATGATATCATTTTCTAATCCATGGTATATATTAAAGTTTGGTCACGCTCCCTTCCCTAATGATAGAGTGCAAAATTAGTTTGTTTTAAATCCCTAGTGTGACTCCAGTTACAGTAATTAAAGTTCATCTTACAATCTCATAAATGATAATGGACTCTGAAGGCAGAAGAAAATTAATCAATATTGGGAACACAATAATCAGATAGCTTGCAAAAGTTCTGGCATGGAAAAGAAAAGAAACAGGCCATAGTGTGGAATCAGGGACTCACAAAACTGAAGTGTCTCAAACTAAGTTTTGGGAAGAAGGGGAGAAAAAAGTTTTGGGTTTAATTCTCACATCATTCGGCACTGAACAAAGCACACAGAAACAGATCTAAATGTAGTGACAACTGGGCATTGCAGTGCAGTACCCCCACAACAGATACTTTGTTATTACAAAATATCTAGAGTAGAACGTCTTACTAAGAAACATCAGCAGTGGACATTCCTTTTTTTATGGTTTGGGTGTTGGTTGGTTTGTTTGTTGTTTTGTTCTGGTTGTTTTGTAACAGTTACTCGGAAGCACTACTGGAGAGTCAGCAACATTGCCAGACAAGAGATCACTAGGGTTACCTTTAGTTGAAGATAATTTTGCACTCAAGTGCAGTAACGTATTATACCTTATATCTGCAAAGAACATCTTTCTAAAACATTCTCTTCCATTAGAGCTTCTTTAATTCTTTTTTTCACTAAGGACTTACTCTTGTGTCGTGGTAAGCCTAAGCAGGCCAAAATAGGCTTATATATGTCCTGGCTTGCCCAGGCATCTTTTTCTGCTCTCCCCGCTTCTGCTATGGGAAGAAGCAACCGCAGGACAGAGGCCGAAGAACCTGGAGCCACTCAGTCTAAGGACTGTGGCTTGCCCAGACTTCTTTTGCATCCTGTGGTAAACAGGAATTTCAAACCCTGTGAATAAGTTTTCTGGCAAGATTTAATGTTAATAAACAATTTTCATAGTTATTAACAATCTTCGCCTGGATATCAAAATTAATATCAATTATTAATTTTGCATCATCTGTAACATCTCGAAAAGGGACTTAGTGCCTGTGATTGGATGCAGTTATATACACTACCTGATCAACTTCCTTTCCCAAAACACAATTTTAGTTACTGCTACTTGACAGCTTATCTACACACTTCTCCATCTGAGATGGTGGTGAACATTTCTTTTATCCTCTTCACCTTATATAAATAATGTCCTGTGGGAGAAAATGTTTCTCTTGAGTTTCTTTATTGCTCCCTGCTTAAAGGCTGAAAATTTAATTGCACCTAGGCTTTAATATCTTCACAATAAGAACTTGGATCTGACTAACCCCTCTATTACAGTTCAGCAGTCTTGCTTATTTTACATCTGGAGATGAGTGATGGAGTAACTGTCTCTATGGCAAAAAAAAAGGTCCCTTAGGTGTTTCACCAGACTTAGGACCACCAAGAATTAGCTTCCAAACTGAAATAGGCAAATCTACAAACTTCACAGCTATTCTTACCATCTGTTTTCTAACTTTATAAACCAAGTATTTTTTCTAACCTTAAAAAAATAGATATTGCAACTTCTATGATAATGTTGGAGAACAAGTACTGTTGACCTTAAAGGAAAAGAACAGGGTAAATGTGTTGTTAGCCAAAGGAAAAGTGAACTTTGTCATATGTAGTTTTTAATATTTAATGGATCTATATGGCTGCAATCCATTATGTGACAATTTAATTATATGACAAAAAAGTTTGATAAATAATATTGTGGTAAGACATCTAATTCATTATTTAACAAAAAAATCAATACTTTCATATATCATATTTCTACACACACACACACATATTCAGACACACAAAAGCTTTTTCAAGCAGGCGACAATCCAGAATCCATAGGGCATGTATTTTCTGTTCAGGACAAGTTAAAACTGAAATTAATGGGAACACATTTATTTATTTTTTTCTAAACTGTTAAATCGGAAATGGTTGCTGGTAGATTTTTTTTTTTTCCTTATCTGATAGCTTCCTGAAAGTGTTGTAAAACTAGAATAACTAGCTTTTGTATTTAACAAAGATGAAATGCCAAATTCCACTATTCTTAATCACACAAAACTGCTTTTTCAGTCAATGGGGTCAGTGAGGCGAGTAGCCAGGCAGACAAATAAGTGTTTTCAGGATTAGTGCTGAAGTTTAGGCACAACATTACAATCAATAACAGGCAACAAAGAAAGGCCTCCTGATGGATGAAACACAGTAATGATTTACAGTAAAGGACTGCTTTTTTTCCCGCTACAAACCATTGAGATAAAAGCATTGTCAGGGGAATCACGCCAGTGCATATCAACATTTTGACAAGAGAACAAGAAAGTCAGACAGACAGAGCAGAAGCAGGATAACAAGCACGTGGCAAGGGTAAAGTAGATGCATCACAGAGTGCAGTGAAGTCCAAAGTCAGACTAGGTACAAATAAGTAGAGGGAACGTGTGAAAGGAAACCAGAGATGAGGCACATGAAGAAGGATAAGCAATTAGTAGTTTTCCAAGATCCTTTTCTGTGGTTCACATAATTAATTTATTAGAACTGTGTAGAACACTTCTTCCCCACTACTCAAACTCTCCCCACACTTCCATATGTCTTGTGTTTGTATCTATTGGTTTGTCACATTGTTCCTGACATTTTGTGACTCTAGCCCGTGCAACATGACTCAAAGCCACAATGCTTTTAAGTTAACACAAAACATTCCTATTTCAGTTTGGCAAAATGATAGCTTTATTAGTCAGGCCCAGTTCTCCTAGATAGTTTTGCTTTCAGGTCATCAGAACTTCAATACTGAAAATCTACATGCTGGTGTTTTGTTATAATTTTCTTCTTAAACAAATCTCTACCAAAAAGGATCACTTTCTTACAGCTGTCTGGTCTACTATTTATGTTACATATGTTTATCATACACCTTAGGGCTGCCTAGTTTGATGCACTCCTCTTTATTTAGGTTGCCTGGGATTATAGAAGGCTGTTTGGTGTTATATGTTTTTATGGAAACTGGAGGAAATTTTGTGGGTCTGTATAAAACTGCACTACAAATATATATATATATATATATCTCTATATATATATGCACATATACATATGTACACTTAAACAGAACAAGTTCTATATACCAGAAGGAAAAAAAAAACCAGCATTCATTGTTTCTTGGTGCACAAATTACAAATCTGATGTTTACTAGTGTTACTCTTCTGAAAATTTGAAACAGAATTTCGTTGCTGAATATAAAACCTTTCTCACTCACCAATGTATAGCCTAAATAAGTCTTTTGTCCCCTATCCTGAATAATCCAGAAAGGCGTTCCTCAGTTTGAATTATTAGAGGTCCTTTTATAGGAGAGTGCATCACATAACCTAAAAGCAGTCCAAGTGGACTGCTACCTTAGTTCTGCACAGCTTCTGAACTGTTGCAGTGGGGGTTAGTGCTGCCTTGACAAGGATATTAATTTGGCTGAGTGGCTGCAGTTTGCTGCAAGCCTCTTTGATTGAACTGCACACAGAAATGCCACAGCAGCATCTGCTTCCAGCCAGGACCACTGCTTTATTCCATTGTATCCATAACTCTTGTGCCGGGAAATGCAAAGGAAGCATGCAACTCCATGGAATGAAATAACTCTCCTCTACATTGTGGTGGTCACTTTAAAAGCAAGTTATGTGATTGTTGCACTGTATAAACGGTCAAATAAAAAAGAATTTGATAATTCCTCCACCTTTTTTTGAGTTGATTACAAATAAAAGAAGAGAACACCTTCCTATACAGAGTTAAGTTGCTGTGATTTTGTGGTTTTAATTACAAAATTTATATTTGGAAATACCAGTATGCTTCAGGTTTATATTCTTTTCTCAATATTAAAACAAACAAACCAAAACAAAACACAAAAACGAAATGCCCAACCAAAGAAAACAACAAGGAAACAAAATTAAACAAAACCAAGCAAACAAACAATAAAACCCAAACCACTTACCAACCAACAAAAACAAAACAAAACAAAACAAGGCACCTCTGAATTTTTAGCCTAAGTTTTTTGGTTTAGCCTTTTTACATATTAATTAGGTATTTTTTTTTCAGTTTTCCTTTGAGCTTCCTTAGAATGTTTTAAATAGCACAATAATTTATTCAAAGTCTATTGCAGTGAAACTTCACTAAGTATACTTTTGACTTTTCATAATCACTGTTTTTCTTCTGTTTGTAAACATTTTCCTTTGATTATTTCTTTGTTTATTCATTAGCTAATCTTGATCAGCTAAATTACACAGTTCCTAGTATCTGGCTGCATCTCTATAGTTTAATTAGAAAACTAAAAAAATTATCTGGAGACAAAGGCAGTATAAGAATTTGCCATTGAAACTGTATCTGATGTCCATAATTGAAAAGTTTTAATCTCTTTTCCATTACAATAAAATACGTAGGAAAGTTGCTTTCACTTGTAAACAAATTGTCTTCTGTGCATGAGTATAGTTCTGCTTCTTCAATCTCATGAATAAGATGTTGTGCACATTAGCAAAAAGTTAAAGTTCACTGATGTCTGAAACTTAAAAACATTGAATTACAGGTTTGCTGTAGCTCTGTAGTTTTAGAAATTATAATTTTGAATCTTGTATTGGAGAACATACTGTATGAAACCACACCACATTTGTAACATCTCTATATGTGTGTTATTTCTTGTTTGCAACTGGATATGCTTCAATAGCATGTTTCACACTGGTGGAAGCCATTTCCTTTTGCACCTTATCTTGCTCAAAGTAATTATCAACAAACACCTCAGCACTCCTCTGCATATGTACTATGACATTATAAACAAGATTAATTAGCACCTGGATAACTAATGGTGAATTCCCACCCTAGAACTATGGCACAACTGCACTGCATTCCTTATGAGGGACAGCAATGACTTCCCTACAATCAAACTGTTAGTAGTCAGTGAAGCAAGAGGAGGGATAAAGACTGTCATCACGTTGCTTGACTGAATGGTGAATGGCATTACTAAAGGCACCAGACATTTTTTTGGGGTAGGAGTGAAAGCACTGTGAACCATCCATCACCTTAAAAGAAAAGACATGGCCAACAGGCATGTTTTTCCATGCACCTCTAGTGGTAGTCACATAAGTTACATTCAGAGAGAATAAACTGTCAAGTGACTCTGACAGTGTAGATTTTGCAGGAAAAAGAACAAAAGAAAACAGGGCAAAATGTTAAAACACACTGTCAGATCTTTCAGGAACCGCAAAAACAATGCAAATTCTGAAGTCTCTTTGCCAGGGAAGAAATTGATCTGACCACGTAAACTTTGGCAGTCAAACAATATTCTCAATGCCAAAAATATTTACTGAACTGAACACATTGAGCTACTACAGCCTTGTATTTACTTACTTCTGCAGGTGATTTGAGCCTTACACAAGTTCCAAATCCATTGATATACATGAACATCCAAGATACAAAAGCCTAAACAGGATCCTTAGGAAAATCATAGGTGATGCTAGCTAATAGAGTGTGTTCACAGCTCCATTAAATGAAGACTAACTCTCTACAGTGCAGTATACAAGCCATCCTTATAATATAGATGATCTGTGAAGAAAAGTACTACCCTAATGTTGCACAAGGATTATCTGTTGTGCCTAATTAGGAATGTATACTTTGCTGGGTTTGGCTCTTGAACTTGCTGATCTTCTCTGAGTACATATTGATTAATATAGCTGGATTAGTTAAACAAGGTTTGTGTTCCCTCTCTCTTTCTAGGGGCTATGATTGGAAGCCTACTCTTACTTTACATCTTAATAATTAGAGGTAATTTTGCATTATATTAAATAATGAAAGATCCAGAGGTCACTTTTGTCTGATGAAGATCGGTACTAAAAGCACATTGACCGAAACACCAACTAGAAATAAAATATCAGAGCCCCTCTGGTGTATTTGAATGGCCCTTCGCTAATCATCTAGAACAACTTCAGGAGTGATCTAAGGACCTCAGACATCCTAAATGTGTGTGTTTGGGGAGCATCCCTTAAGACACTGATCTCTCTTGAAAGAGACTTAATTCTCGAAGAGATAAAACCTGAATATACAGTGAGAAAAATCAATGTGCCCTTGCGTTGGAAAGCAGCCAAATCTGGAGTCTGAAGGCTTATTCCAGTACTGTGTTGAGTGTGTCTTTCTCCACCCTTGACCCGATAGGTGATTGTAACATAGGAGAAATATTCTAACCACTGTTTCTGGATGTTTCATTTCTAGATGACTTTGTCCCATCACCACATTTTTTACTCATTTCTAAAGAAATGTAAATTTTCATTCTTAAAATTTTCTGATATCTGCATTGTGATATTTTGCTTCTTATCTATAAGATTCAGAAATGTTTCCCTTGCTAATTAAGTCATAAATCTTGGCTGCCTGTTCCTACACAAGGAGTTAATGCAGGACTTTAACATGAAGCAGTTGATTAATCGGAGACAAAGTAGACCACGTACTTTATCACATCTGTAACTGGTAAAGGAAACAGTTCTGTGTAGAATACTCAACTTATATGCTTGGCATGTGAATAATCATTTATATTCTGAATGAATGTCTGCTCAGCAAGTTTGCTGATGCCACCAAACTGGGAAGCTTGGCTGACACAGCTGGAGGCTGTGTGGCAATCCAGCGAGACTTGGACAGACTGGAGAGCTGAGCAAATGAGGTTCAAGAAGGACAAGTGCAGAGTCCTGTGATGGGGTTTAGAAGTAAAAATACTTTTGCAATCATATAATTCTATGTATCTGCATAGCTAAAACTGACGAAGGACAAGCTATGAAATATCTGCCCACCCGAAGGCATTGAGATAAGGAAACAATGACTCTTACAGAGACCCTGAGAGCCAGAAACATCAAGCTCAGCACATTTTGCAGCCAAGAGGGCAGTGTAGGGAAGGCTGTCACCTCCATCCACAGGACCGCAGAAAACATCACTGGGGTAGCACTCTCTGCATAAAAGATAAGGACGGTGGTGGGCAGACATAAAACACCTCTCAGAAGTACTTTGTATATGTGTAAACTTTCCCTGGAAGTCTCATGAATATGCAATGAGTAACAACATATAAACTGCAAGGTTGGGCCCCAGGGTGTGCACGTTCTTTGGTGGAGAGATCCCCTGCGCACCAGCGCACTTAATAATAAACATGCCTGCTTTATAACCTTTTGGGTTATAGGGTTACTTCCCCGCCTGGCATTTGGGCGTCGTGTCACCTGCACCTGGGGAGGAATAATAAACTGCACCAGTACAGGCTGGGAGGTGATCTGCTGGAGAGCAGCCCTGCGGAGAGGGACCTGGGAGTGCTTGGTGGGTAACAAGTTATCCATGGGACAGCAATGTGCCCTTGTGGTCAAGAAGGCCAATGGGATCCTGGGGTGTATTAAGAAGCATGTGTCCAGCAGATCAAAGGAGGTTCTCCTCCCCCTCTACTCTGCCCTGGTGAAATCTCATGTTGAGTACTGAGGTCAGTTTTGGGCTCCCCAGTTTAAGAGGGACAGGGATCTGCTGGAGAAGGTCCAGTGGAGGGCTACGAGGATGATTAGGGGACTGGAGCACTGCCTGATGAGGAGAGGCTGAGGGACCTGGGGCTTTTTAGTCTGGAGAAGAGAAGACTGAGAGGGGATTTAATACATGTTTATAAATATCTGAGGGCTGCTTGTCAGGAGTGAGGGGACAGACTCTCCTCACTTGCTCCCTGGGATAGGACGAGGAGCCATGGATGTAAGCTGCAGCACAGGAAGTTCCATCTCAACACAAGAGGGAACTTCTTTACTATAAGGATCACAGACCACTAGCACAGGCTCCCCGGAGAGGTTGTGGAGTCTCCTTCTCTGGTGACTTTCAAGGCCCATCTGGATGTGTTCCTCTGTGACCTGAGATAGGCAGGGAGGGTTGGACTCAATGATGTCTTTGGGTCCCTTCCACCCCCTGACATCCTGTGATCCTGTAATGGACAGTCTATATGCATTTCATTATTTTCTAGGCTAAATATTTTTTGTGCTTAATTTTGCTATGAGTTACATTTTTTTGAAAAAATCTGTTCCTGTTTATCAGCTTTTGAAAAAAAAAATTCTGTGGTCATAAATACACTGCCAATTTAGCAAGACAAAATTGTTGGGTTTACTCAGTTCTGTGTCTGTGAGACAAGACTAAGGTGCGTTATCTTTCAGAAGGAAAAAAGGAGATTAAAAAAAAAGAGGAGGAAAATATTAAAAAGAGGGAATATGCTTCAAAGCAAGTGTTGGGAAGATGGAGATGTATTTAAATATATCAGTGTATCCATCATCAGGCACTGTGGTAGAGAAGAAAATATCAGTACCCAATGCAACAATAAAAGCAACAGATACATATTAATGCTGTTCAGAGGCACTAACTCAAAACTGTAGTCCACGTTTGATAGTTCATTTAGGATTGGTCCTCAGAAATTCCATACCATAGGTATAGTAATAAAATTATATTGGATTTGTTTATGTTTCCTTTTTAAGAAATAGGAATATACATCTACTTGCTATCAGTTAACATTTGATTATTTCATTTATTACCTGTTCCTTAGTGCCTTGCTCTTAATTCTTCATCTTGCTTTGCTATAAGGATTAGATGGGAAGGAGCATACTGAAACATTATTTGTGTCACAAAAATTTAGTACTAATGAAATAAAATATAAAACTAATTAAAAATTTCCTTATGACAGTAAGACTTTCTATTTTGGTAGTTTCTTTTAGACTGCAATAGCAGGATTAGAAATTATGAAAGCAACAGTGTTTCAAGTAACTTCATTGAGATTGCAAAGGGCACTCGATATTTAATTTGGGATTTAAGTCTTCTATGTGCAACTGACAAGCTGACCAATATGAAGGTCTTTCATGAAAATTATTGTATGCATCAAAGTTCTAAATTATTCATATGAAGAAATGAAATGATCAACAAAACCACTGTATAATTAATGAAGTTGTCATCTTGACAAGACTAATAATAACCTTCTCCTTGATAAATCATCAGCGATTCCTCTGCTATAATCACAAAAGCAATTCTACTGTATGTTTACAAGCTACTGGAAGAGCTACTGGAGCTACTGGAAGAGAAATACAAAAACTTAAAAGCAGTTGGTTGAGGTTTCCTGATACTTCGGTGATTTTACATAATTTCATATAATTGGTTACTAAGTCAGTAGGTAGCTGCTATGGATGAGACTTTATCAAATAAAAAATTGCACAGTACATGGAAAATATTTTTCCTGATAATATTTTTTGGAAAAATACTGAGAAGCAGCAGCAGTAATGAAAGGCTTATACCTACTAAATCTCATACCACTGTAATAGGCAAAATGATATGTGGATTTCTTATTTAATTAAAGTTTCTGTTGGTTTAACCATACATCATGACAGTAATAATGCTGTACTGAACAGATAAAGACAAAGGACATTAGCATAAGGCTATGAGAAGTTAGATGCTGCAGCACAAGGCATGTCAGACCTCATCTCTATTGTTCTGTCTCAGTTTTCCATGTCCCTCATCTCAGCTTTTGATGGAAATGTCCTAATGTTCCTTCAAATAATTTTCAGAATATGCCATGAAAAGAAATTTGCAGCTGTAGGAGGAGTCTTGACTGACACGGTGTAAAAACACCATCCTCTAATCAGCACCTGGAACGTGCACAAGCAGTTGAAAACTAACAACATGTTGTTGGATCTCTTTCCAGATGCATGAACACTGATTATGGGAAAGCCTTATGTTTTCATTCCTGACAACATAAGCAGTGCCAGTCAAGTGACAGAAGGTGATTTCTCTATAATATTAAAGACATTAATTGAAGTTATTAAAAAAAAACAAAACAAGACCCAATTTAAAAAAAACACAAACAAACAAAAAAAAAACCTCAAACAAAACCAACCAAAAAACCAAAACCAGACACAGAGGCCTTCAAAGGGATAGAGCAGATCAATGAAAGAGAGAAACAAGCAGTGCTACAGGCTGGGGACAGAGTGGCTGGAGAGCAGCCAGGCAGAAAGGGACCTGGAGGTATTGGTAGATAGTAGCTGAACATGAGCCAGCAGTGTGCCCAGGTGGCCAGGAGAGCCAATGGCATCCTGGTCTGGAACAGGAACAGTGTGGCCAGCAGGACAAGGGAGGTTATTTTGCTCCTGGACTCAGCACTGGTCAGGCCATACCTTGTGTACTGTGTCCAGTTCTGGGCCCCTCCATTCAAGAGAGATGTTGAAGTACTGAAATGTGTCCAGAGAAGGGCAGCAAGGCTGGTGAGGGGCCTGAAGCACAGCCCTGTGACGAGAGACTGAGGGAGCTGGGGGTGTGCAGCCTAGAGAAGAGAAGGCTCAGGGGTGACCTCATTGCTGTCTACAACTACCTGAAAGGAGATTGTAGCCAGATGGGGGTCAGTCTCTTCTCCCAGGCAACCAGTAACAGAATGAGGGGACACAGTCTCAAGTTGTGCCAGGGGAGATCCAAGCTGGATATTAGGAGGAAGTTCTTTACAGAGAGAGTGACTGGCATTGGAATGGGCTGACCAGGGAGGTGGTGGAGTCACTGTCCCTGGAGATGTTCAAGAAAAGACTGGATGAGGCACTTAGCACCATGGTCTAGTTGATTGGCTAGGGCTGGGTGATAGGTTGGACTGGATGATCTTGGAGGTTTCTTCCAACCTGGTTGATTCTATGATTCTATGTTGGATACTTAGCTAAAAAATCCTCATTAGGATTTGATTTGTTTGTGCTTGTTAGCAAAAGCTATGTTCATCTACTTAACGAAAGTCCAATAACTGTGTTTTCCCAGAGTTCATGGAACAAATATCTGTTGAAGAGCCAACAAAGATGTAGGGCATCCTATCATTCAGATTTTGCCTTCTCTAGTGTTTTTTTCTTTGTGTAGTATCATGATGCCATTTGTAGTTCTGCTTTTCTAATGGTCTAGACAGCACATATAGCTACCTAATTTCAGCCCTTCACACTACATGAAGAACCATCTCTCTGAAAAACCCAGGCTGCCACCTTGTTTTGTCAAATTATTGAAACAATAGACCTCAAAACTGTTTTCTACCTCAATCCAACTTGTAAATTTTAAGTAGGATTGGGCAATATTTTTAGGATATGTGGAATATTCTAGACTGTTCTTCTTCCCCATTCCTTGGTTAACTACTCTTTGTTCACATTCAGCTGATGTTCGGAGTCTCCCAGAGATAAGGGGAGCAGCAGGTATTTTTTAATCACAGACTTTGTTACTGGTTCTGCAAAGTAATTAACCATGTCAACGTAGCTGCTTGCCCTTCCATGACTGCAGACTGCCTGGCTGAGACTGATGGAGCACCCCATCCTTGTAGGAGCAGGAGACAGGCTGAGCCCCTTCACAAGATGAAACATCCATGCAGACACACAGGTAAGAAACCTCTTCCTGAAGAGTAATGCTCTAGGCTCAAAAGCAGCTTGACAGCTTCATTAAACCTCTGTGCTCCTGCTCACTGCCACAGTAGTGCCCAGTGTGGCATTTTTCTTTGCTAAGATGCTGGTATGGCAGGAAGCAGGCAGTAGTTGCTCCCTTCCTATGCTGTTCTCTCTCCTTCTTAGTCTCACCATGCCTCTTGGTGTTCATCATAGAGAACTGAAATATAGCCACAGCTTACATCAGTTCTGACACTGGGAGGCAAAACCATGTCCACTTCAGGTGTGAGGGCTGACACTTGCCAAAACCTGTGTGTCACCCTTTTGATTCCAGTGGAGTGACAAAACACAGGATTGAAACAATGCAATGGTGGATCAAGCCCTGTATCTTTAACACTAAAGGAAAATAAATAAGAAATGGTCCCAATACTCCATTATTTGACTCAGGGTATGTATTTTAACAGAAAATGTGAAAACCATAAACCCTCTAGGCATTAGTATTTCCATTTGTTGATGGAGGCACTTGTTATAGATAAAAGGGGTTGGAAAGGGAAAGCAGCATGCTCAAAACATTTCCCATGAGAAAACCCCTAAAAATTTGCAACCTTTCATTTAAAGACATCTTGTTAAAAATGCAGCTTTACGTCTTTCTCATTGATGAGTCGTGCCAAGATTTTAGTTCCTTACACTAAAGCAAGTAAGATTAAGTCAGAACTGCAGAACCTATGCTACTATCACTACAGGCACTCCAGATGCTCTCTGTGCTGTCCCAGGAACATCTGCTACTTTCTTCTGGGTAAAAATATGTTGTTTGCAACTTGTCTTCTGTCAACCCAGAGGCAGTGATGGTTTTCTATTCCTTTTTAATTCTTACAAGAGAAGTTTCACGACCTTTTCTAGTCCACACCAGTAGCTACACCATAGTGCATTCACTAAAAGTGCGAGCAGCAGACCTCCATTGATCAAAGTGTGGTTTATTGATGCTTCATGCAGCAGAATACTAGGCACACGTTTTCAAGATCGACACAGAAATTTCATAGCTTGTTACAAAATGGGAAATCCCAAATCCCTTCCAGGTGCTCTTGGAGGTTTAAGGAAAATCAGTATCCAATCAAGAGTAGCTCTATCTGGGGAAAGAAGCTATAGGAAAGCTACAGCATACACATACCAGGATCGCTGTGCCAAGTCGCTAGCAATTCTTTGGCAACAGGGGTGCGAGCACAGCTGCATTTAGCTTTCCACCTGGGAAGCTGCCATGTACTACATACCAGCTACAATCCTACCATACTGAAAAGAGGTAATGAAGCAAAAGTTTGTTGCTACTTTATGGAGAGGATCCTGTTCCACAGATTAGTGGCTCGGTTTCTATTCTTGGTATTAGATCTGAGTTTTTGGGCTTTGAAATGAACCTATTATCAAATTCTAAAGAAACTTTTACTTTTTAAAAGTATTATAAAATACTATTTGGTACATACAGTTATAAGGCTTGTTCTTCTAAAACCCAAATAATTAAAAAAAACTGTAATGCATCTAGAGGGAGGTAAAAGAATCTTAGCAATATCATGCTGTTCCTACTTTGTGGTATCAGGCCATTTATTTGCATTTGAGAATGACTTAAAGCACCTTTTGTTTGGGTATGTCTTTGTGAAAACATATTCTAAGCACGTACCTTAAATGTGATAACTTGGCATTGCATTGACAAAGCTGTGGTTCCATATCATTTGGACTCCAGACTTCATAACAGCTTATGCTCCACTCTTACAAAAAGCCAAAAGCAGTGGTTTTTGTCAAGTGAGAAGAGGTGATATACTGGGAGACAGACGGCAGAGAATGCATAGCTGGCTGATTATTTTTGGAGGTAGACTGCAGAGATTAGGGTGTGAGTTTGTTGTTTTTTTGGTTGGTTTGGTTTCGGGTTTTTTTGTTGTTTTTTTTTTTAAGTACAGAAGGCTAACAAAATCCACCATTTCAAGTTTGTCTTATTTCTTATACAAAACTGTAGTTTCCTGACTGCCATGAGATAGCATGCTAAAGTGTGAAAATACTGCAGTAGCTGTGGTGGCAACACATGTCACTTCTCTGCATACGCTGAGATTTTTCTCATGAGACTCTAAAACATATGCAATGAAGCATTCAATACACACAGTTAATACCTAACAGTAATTCCTCTATGTGTCCGTGTACTGTGCTGGCAATGTCTGGAATGGCTGCCACCTTTTACAAATAAAAGATAGGTATGACAACATCCTGCTAGGATTGCTATATGCCAATCAAAATAGACAGACTGATTTTGTTTCTATATAGTCATTGTTTGATATTCCGTATGGCGGAAGTAATTAATACAACCAGGCAGGAGGTTGTCTCATGGGAGGCACAATCCTTTTGTAACTTGATTAATTTTTTTTTTTGATAGCTATAATTCTTCAGTAAGTGCTCCACCTTCTCTTCCTTTTGTTTTTATCAACAGTAAAAAGGTAAGAGATGAAAGAACGAAGTAGAATAACAATGACATTGAGAGTGTGACTGTAAACTTTATGTTGAAAATGTGTCTTCTGTGCATTAAGTCAGGTGCCTCTGGAAAAGGGCAGCTGATTCCAGACATTAAGTAAGGTCTAATTGTACGTTCTTTCCTGGGATCTTAGAAACCCTAGTGCTCTCCCTAGATGCAAACTCTGCATTTGATCTTCATCTTTCAGAGCATTTCAGGACAAAACCAAAACAGTTGTGGCATAAAGAAATGAAAGCTAAACTGTGCTGAGTGCCACCCTCTCTTAAACAGCTGAGAGGATGCAGGGTAACCACAGACGTCTTCAGATCTGATTTTTAAGATGAAAATAATTCAAACCTCTACCTCTTATATTTATTTTTCTGTCTCCACTGAAGAGATTTTGCTGTTTACTACCATTTCCCATGTAAACTTTGCTGCCCCCACCACATCTAAAGTTAAACCTGTGCCCATAATTTATTTAACTTCATCTGAATTCAAAATAGGCATTATTGGTGGTTTGAGTCAGTCTATTCATCTATCTATCTATCTATCTATCTACCTATCTACCTACCTACCTACCTAATCATATCTTCCAATCTACTTTTCTGTTAAGATTAAATCTGTTTCATTGTCTTAAATAATTCAATGGTGTTCTTCTGTTGTTAGTTTTCTGGGGTTTGGGAGTTGGTTGGTTGGTTGGAGTTTTTTAAGAGAACAAACAGCAAGAATTCAAACTTAGCAATTTAAAAAAAATTCCTAAAATACTTCTGTACGAAGATCAGGCAAATAATTCCTGAAGATAAACATAATGTACTGTAATCATCAAATGGCTTCAGTTGGAAGGGATCTTAAAGATCATCTAGTTCCAAACCACCCTGCCATGGGCAGAGACATCTTCCACTAGACCAGATTGCTCAAAGCCTCATTCAGCCTGGTCCTAAATACTTCCAGGAATGAGGCAGCCACAATTTCTCTGGGCAACTCATTCCAGTGTCTCACCACTGATCTCATTTTAAGTTATAAAAATACACAAGTAATATAAATGTTTATCATTTTGAACTGGTGCGAATCCATTCACACCACAAAAGATATAGACACTTTGATCACACATCTAGTACCCTAGATAAGTGTTTTTCACATGAATGAAAAAATCAGATGTTGATATTTAAAGATAAAAAATCTGAATGATCATGATCCGTAAAACAGTAGTTAAATGTTTTAATAAGGTGCATAAATATTTGACGTTAATCTTGCACTCAGTAGAATCTCGTGGGTCTGAGAACCACCAAAAATTCTGACCAAAGCTACATGCATGAGTGTTCATTCCTGGCTGGATCAGGCTGTAAAACTTAAACGGTTAAGCAGTGAAAACTTCAGTGGTAAAATCAGAGTGAATACCGTTGTTACAGCCGCAGTTAAGGAAAATACACTTCTATTATCAAGAGCGTCTGCTAACCATCTGTGAATTGATGGGGGCTATTGGAAAGAAGAGTGGGAAAACTGAGCTGTCTACAAAAGACCATTTAAAAAAGCCATAAAACAGGCCAAATTTTGGTTCTGTCTGGTTTTTGAAGCTTGGAAAGCCCCCTTAGTTTCAATGGAGCTATGCTGATTTTCATCTGTTATGTATCCATTCCTTAGTATACACAAACCTTCTGTTACTCTTCTACATTTCTGCCTCTTAAAGCTGAAACACTTTTTTAAAAAAGCCCTAAGAAAATCCATACCAGAAACGTCCTGCTGAAGACACTGAATGTGCATTTACTACTTTAACTCTGTTTGTCTTTTAAAACATAAACACTATTATTAAATTTTACAATAAGGTTGGATTTGTATAAACACACATCTGCCTAGAAAGATCTTTTAATATTTTTTTAATTATTTGTAGATGAGTCATAGTTAGAAAAAGGTACTCACTAAAAACTGGAATTTTAATCACGCATTTTAAGAAGTTTAAAGGGCAGCTACAGAATAAAGTAATATTCATTCTTGGCACTGCAGTCTTGGAAGTAGACATAATGTTTCAATAAAAGGGATGCTGGAACAAACATCACAACCAAAACTGATTGTGGTTTTGTAATCATTCTGTGTATTTTACTGGCACTTTGCATTTCTGAGGAATGCAACTCAATGACAAAGTGAGCTCCATCTATGAAAAATCAATTATTTTGATTGGATTTTTAAAAGGTACCACTGCACATCACTTATGGGGCTTGAAATGCACCAGACCACAGCATTTCTCATTTGTCAAGCCAAAAATTTATATTACAGACCGTAGAAAAGTGTTTCACTGCATATGCAGCTACAATTTTCAGCTAGAAGAGAGAGTTATTGATCTGATTCATAGCCATCTCCTTGGAATGATTCCATCCTTCATGAAAGGTTCTTTCCCAAGACTGCACATCACCTGGATATCACACAAACTCTCAAATCATAACTCTGAATACACGTGTAAAAGTGTTAATTTCCCTGTCAGCAATCCTATAGAAATAATTGACTATTCATAGACAGATTTTTTGCTAGCATACACTAGACATGACCTATGCAAGTTTTTGCAGGGATAAGATCAAGGTGTAAATAGTTTGCAGAGGGATACATTTCCTTTTTGACAGGGATTTTATGATTAAGAATAAGCTGAGTCCACATAAAAAACAGGAGAGGGCTAATGAAGGTCAAGTTCTGAAATAGTGAGCCTGAAGTATATATAGGATTTGAAATGAGAAGATGTCATAGACGGTATTTGATAGTCAATAAAGGATTAGCATTCAGACTCTGCAATTCACTGTCTCCATCTCCTAGGTATTACTGCAATAAATCTTGCAAGCATTAAAATATATGTAAATGTGGCCTTATTTTCTTCACAGGTATTACACCCTTGAAGTTCACATTTTCAAGTTCACTGTGGTCATTAGAAGTAGGTAGTTACAGAAAGAAAATTTTCACATTGCTACAAGCCCCTAGAGATTTTAGGGAAATACCAAGTTCTGCAAGGCTGGTGAGAAAACTGCTGGAACCTGGCTCGTGAAAGAAACTTGCAGAACAAAGTCCAATTCCCTGTTATTTCAGGTGGCCATATCATAGAATCTATTTAAAAATAGGATTAATCTCCATCTTAAAACTAATTAACTTTTTGTCCCTGTGACTCCCAGTGGGAGATTCTATCTTCCAGCATCTTGTGACTGCCACTTAAATACTTTACTTCCAGATCCATTTATTTGCAGTCATTTTAAACATAGCTACTTCTTCAGTGATATTCCCCCTTAGCTCTTTTCCTCTTTTGTTTTTCTTGCTGTGGCAGCAATAGACAGCAATGCTGAAGTTTTGGGTTTTTTTTTATATTTTGCCTAAGACAGTATCTTTAACTTTCTTCTCATGTATTATTCACTATTGCTAGTCACTCTAGTAACTTTACACTGCATCTTTGTTTGTCTGAGTTTTGTTATCTTGAAACTTGGTGAAGAAGACACTGTATACCCTGTGTTTGAGCAAAAGCTTACCAGTGCCCTGTACCATGGCAGAAATACCTGTGTGATACCTAGTCACTTCCTAGGGTCAAATTTCCCAATCTCAGAGCTACATTGCCAATATCCTGGTGGTCCTCAGAGAACCTCAGAGAACCCCAGAGACTTCTTTTCCTCAGATATTTTCTTCTTGTCACAGATTTTGTCAATCTTTTCATGTAATAACTTTGTCAATAGAAAATATGGCCTGTATATACTTACTTTTAATACTGAAAATATAGAAGTGTTAAATAATCATGCTGAATCTAATTCCTGAAGAACCTCACAAATAAATCATAGAATCAACCAGG
>WBNM01015569.1:15508-29066 GCA_013399055.1 Ramphastos sulfuratus | reverse complement strand
GCTCCCTCCCTGGAGGTGTTCAAGGCCAGGCTGGAGGAGGCCTTGAGTGACCTGTGCTAGTGGGAGGTGTCCCTGCCTATGGCAGGGGGTTGGAATTGGATGATCTTTGAGGTCCCTCCCAACCTCACCATTCTATGATCCTGTGAGTCTATGAAATCATGGTCCCCCTGGCATCCCTGTTCTAACAGCCTGCTTGGGAGCATGTCCATCCCAGCCAGAAACAGACCTGTACCTTTACTCTAGGGTAAGTCTTGTTGATGAAGTGATGCCAAGGTGAGGGAAGAAGAAAAGCAAACTCTTCAAGAAGCAGCTGTAAGACAAAACATGGCAAGTGCAGCAGGCGTTGCTGGGGCTTAGTCTTTGCCACTCTCCCCTGCCCCAGGTACCTGGCGTGTGGCTGTGCGTTGGGCAGGCAGAGCAGCAGCACTCGGAATGCAGTGCTTACATCCTGTGCACAGCTAATGTGAGAGCAATGTGCCTTTGGAGACCTACCTAGGAGTCCCATCTGGCTGAGTCTAGGTACACATCTAGGCAAGGAGGCTCTCCCTCTGGACAGCCTCAAAGGCTCATGTCTCTGGTGCCAGCGCTGGAAGTTTCTCTGCTTCCTTTGGGATCTCGTTTCAATAGGCAGATAAATGCAGATGCAAGTTAGGTGCCCAGGTGGAGCAGGCTGTAGCCTCTGACAACAAAATGGCTGTGGTCTGCAGGCTGGGACTTTATTTATACAGCACACGTGGGGAATTCTGTAACTGCAGCAGGTAGCAATCTTTAAATCAGCTTTGCTGAATTAATCAGGGGAAGGAGAAACTGAGCCCAGGGCTCCAGTGTACAGCTTTTTCTGCACAGAGCAGACACTGTTAGACTGTCCTACTTGCACAGGGCAGGTAGCATAGCTGTTTTCCCATGTAAATTGTAATACATATCTCATTCAGAAAATATTGATTTACTTTAGTATCTCTGAGACTAAAAAAAAAAACAAAAGCTGCATTTCCTTAATCGAAATTACTTTCTATTAGGAAATTTAATTGAAGCAGATCCCTAATCTGGACTATTTTGCACTGATTTAACTTTTACTTTGTTTGCTTGTAATTTGCTACCCTTATTTGAACTAATAAATACTTTCACACATATTTGAATATGTATTAATCAAGCTTAAACAAGCCCATTGTAAGGATCTGAATCAGCTCAGCGACATTCATTTAAACCAGTCTTAACTTTCCATTACATGGGCAGGAATTTATTGTTAAAAAAAGAAGTGGATTATGGTATAAACATAATGAGCAATGTTCTCTGGCAGGTCACAAATCATCATCACTGCTCATTTCCTCCTTTTAAGGAAATCACCAGCACTTTTCTATCGAATTTTTGTCCTTCAAAAGGAAGGACATGGAACTGCTGGAGTGGGTCCAGAGGGGGCCACCAAGATGCTGAGAGGGCTGCAGCAGCTGTGCTGTGAGGACAGGCTGAGAGAGTTGGGGCTCTGCAGCCTGCAGAAGAGAAGGCTTCCAGGAGACCTTAGAGTAGCCTTGCAGGATCTGAAGGGGGCTCCAGGAAGGCTGGGGAGGGACTATTGAGAAGGGCTTGCAATGGCAGGACAAGGGGCAATGGGTTTGAAGTGGCAGAGGGGAGCTTGAAAGTGGATGTTAGGAGGAAGTTGTTTGCAGTGAGGGTGGTGAGACACTGGCACAGGTTGCCCAGGGAGGTGGTGGAGCACAGAATCACCCAATGTGATCTTTGATCTTCAATCACCTTGGGTGATTCTGTGCTCCATCACCTCCCTGGAGGTGTTCAAGGCCAGGTTAGATGAGGCCTTGAGTGACCTGTGCTAGTGGGAGGTGTCCCTGCCTATGGCAGGGGGTTGGAATTGGATGATCTTTGAGGTCCCTTCCAACCTTCCCATTCTATGATTCTATGAAATTTTGCTGCTCAGGGTGGATGAATTCTGCAGTGGGTCCTGTCTATGCTCAGACTTGTAATCAGTATGAAGAAATACTACCAGAGCAGCCAAATGCAGTTCCTTACAGGAGTGTTTTCTCAGCCCCTGGAATAACAGTGGTGAGATGCACATGGCTCAGAGTGCCACAGGATTTGTGCCTTTACTTTCTTGTTTGCTCTTTCAAACATTGTATCCTTCTGCTTCTGTCAGGAGTTTCTGTTAATGTAAATTTAAAGGCGAGCAAATCCTTTCTCCTTTTGTGTTTTCTCCAAAGTTGCCACTGGCTACACTTTGTGTATGTGAATGACACTCAGGACTTCAGGACAGGCCCAAATGCTTCTGTTTTGTACAGAAGTTGTCAAAGAAGAAACTCATTGGAAGCACAAAGAATAGAATGTTTACCAACAAGGATCTGGGATCTTTAGTCTTAAATGCGCATTAGATCTGCTCGTAAACTTCTTTCCATCAGGCTCCTGTCATTAGCTTCTGTTCAAAGCATCAATCCAAGGAGGCTCCAGAAAGTTTTTGCGTTCTCAGCATCAGTCAACCAATCCATCAATCCAAGGAGGCTCAAGAAAGTTTTTGCTTTCTCACTTAGTGTTCAGGGTTTGCCTGGGAGGGAGCATAGCCAGGAGAGCCAGCTGCATGTTACGGGTATTGGGCACCGTGGTGACATGGCCACCCTGAAGGGGAAGGGCTGGCTGGGGCAAAGGAGGATGGCACTTGAAGTTCAGACTCTGACCTGTTGCACTTAACTGCTTCTGGGAATTTCTCTTCCTTCCACTTTTGGACTTCAGTTCACCCTCTGGTGTTTTGCTTTGCTTTGTCTCACTCATTGCCTGTAAAATCTGGGGGTTGTTGTTTTTTTGTTTTGTTTGTTTCTTTGGGTTTTTTTGGTGGGTGTGTGTGTGTGTTTTTGGGGTTTTGTTTATTTGTTGGTTTGGTTTGGGTTGGGTTTTTTTTTGTTGTTTTTTTTATTGTTCCATTAAACTCTCCTTATCTTGACCTGTAGGGCTTTGTTTTTTCTCTTGCTCACAATTCTCCCTCTCATTCCCCCCCGGGAGGATGGGGGGAACATATGTAAAATACTGTGTCAGGTTTTGGGCTCACCAACTCAGGAGAGACAGGGACCTGCTGGAAAGAGTCCAGCAGAGAGCCACAGGGATGACTGTGGGACTTGAGCATCTCCCCTATGAAGAGAGAGTGAGAGTCCTGGGGCTGTTTGGTCTGGAGAGGAGAAAGCTGAGAGGAGAGCTCATTAATACACACAAGTGTCTGAGGGGTGAGTGCCAAGTGCCTGGGGCCAATCTCTTTTCAGTGGTCAGCAGCAATCAGATAAGGAGCAATGGCTACAAACTGGAGCATTGGAGGTTTCATCTCGACATGAGGAGAGACTTCTTTATGGCGAGGGTGGTGGAGTGTTGGAGCAGGCTGCCCGGGGAGGTTGTGGAGTCTCCTTCTCTGGAAACTTTCAGAACCCACCTGGATGAATTCCTGTGCAGACTGCCCTAGGGGATCCTGGTTTGGCATGGGGGTCGGACTTGATGATCTCTGGAGGTCCCTTCCAACCTTTACAGTTGTGTGATTCTGTTCTGTGAGAGCAGCTGTGCTAAAGCTTAACTGCTGGCTGAGTCAGAACCATAACGCTTTGATACCTCCCCATTACGATGAGGGAACTGGCAAGTTTGAGCCAGTTTGCTGCTAGAGCATAACTCTCTAAAACCCATGCAGAGTACAAGATAAGTGAAAGGCCTCCACTTTACCCACTGGATAATAATGTCCACTGCCAAAAGCTCAGCGAGCTCCACTTGCCCTAGAATTCCCTTAGCAAATGGCAAGGTTACATAATGAGCTTGTTTAGGCTTGGCCTTTAACGTCACAGAAGAGTATCCGAGCAAGATTCACCACGGTCATTGTCTGTTCCACTTGGGAAATGTTCACCACAACAAATGTGTCATGGGTCCAGTGTAGAATCACAGAATGGTGGAAGGGACCTCCAGAGACCAATTCCCCTGTCCAAGTAGGATCACCTAGGGCAAGTGACACAAGAATGCATCCAGAAGGGTCTTGAAAGACTCTAGGGCAGGAGATGTCACAACCTCTCTGGACAGCCTCTCCTAGTGCTGCATCACCCTTATGGTAAGAATGATTTTCCTCCTGTTGAGGTGCAATGTGGCTCCATAGTCTGCTCCTTGTCCAAGTTACTGATCCTTTTCTTTCCTTCAGTGAAAAAAGGACTGAAAAGAGACATTTTTCTTAGGACTGATCATGGTTTCAGAACTCACAGATGAATATCTTTTATCCACCCTGCAGTGCTGCATACGATTTCATAGTGCTGCTAAAGCACCAAAACACTCTGATGTAAATTAATACTAAGAAATGCCTGTTTCATTCTAAGGCATTTTAAAATTATTTATCTTTCTGTCCTTCCATCTGGAACATTTAAAGACCAAGATTGGATGTGTCCACGTAGCATTAGTAAGTTGAGATTTTTCTTGCCTCAGTGAGGAAACAATGATTTAAATGTGTCCTACGAAAGCTGTTCTGGGAGCATTCCCAAAGTTCAGAAATAAGTTTGGAATATCAGATTTTTCAATACAAATCTTGGGCAGATCCTTCACCCTGCTTCCTGGCAAGCACCAAATGGTGTTTAGCTTCCAGCTACTAAAAGCAGGTTCTCCTGTCACCAAAGCAGAAGGAGGGATGCTTCCATCAGGGCTTGATACCAGGAGATATGTACATGTGCAAAAGCTATGCTGAGCGTGCAACAGCCAGATTGCAAAGCTCACTTTCATTGGATCCCAGTTTCCTCATTTTCTCTGCATTTACAATTAAGCAACCAAGATTTTGGATCTCTACAAAGAGGTTGTTTCTGGAAGGCTCCACAGGCATTGTAACGAGAAACCTATAAAAGGCTTCAGGTTGATACACCAAAGGCTTTTGCCTCAAAACTCTGCTCTGTATGAGAGCAAATTTGGTTTGCTTAGTAGTCTGTTGCTCCTTCTCCCTCTCCATCTTACCATTTCTACTACCACTTGTAGTATGAAGAGCTTCTGCAAAGTGTTATTGTTCTTACTCCCTCAAGAACACTTAACCAATCCCCCTTTGGCACAGTATGGCAGGTACCACATTTATACACAATCACAAGGGGAAAAGTTCCCTTCCTGAGGAGAGGATGCAGTCCAGAGAGATCAGGATAACTTAAAGAGAGTCACAGAAAGTTTACTTTTCATCTTACCTGTCCTTTGACTTCTGAGTCTGATAGTCAGCTTTCAAATTAATGCCCTTAGATCTGGGTTCTTTAGAATCATAGAATGGGAAGGTTGGAAGGCACCTCAAAGATCTTCCAGTTCCACCCCCCTGCCATAGGCAGGGACACCTCCCACTAGTACAGCTCACTCAAGGCCTTATCCAACCTGGTCCTGAACACCTCCAAGGAGGTTGTGGAGCACAGAATCACCCAATGTGATCAGAGATGGTGGTGTGTGAGGTGGGGCGTGAGGAGAGCAGAGCAAAGGGGCAGAATCCCCTCCCTTGCCCTGCTGGCCATGCTTCTCCTTTTAGACATTTACACCTCCCTTAACTGAGTTGATCCCTAGGAGCAATCACTTGTGGCATTTGGGCAACAGGCTGAGGTGAAGATCTCACCCACACGTTGATCTGGAATTCAGAGATTGTGCTGGGCCAGAAATGAAACTGGATCTCTCCCATCCAATGCCATTGCCTGGCTGTTGCACCTCGCTGCCTCTGAGCTCAGCCTACCAATGGACAATGCTCAGCTGCAGCAAAGGAGTGCAGAAGAAAGGCAATTTGCTCCCATTAGGTTAAAGCAAGCAAGGCACTGCAGACTTCCATGGATGCTGATACACGCTGACAAACATTAAGTTTAATTAACAGGACCAAATTCTCCTTTAATTTATGCAAGTGAAGCTCTATTGGCTTCAGCAGAGTTAGCTCTGCTGCAACCGAGAGGAGAATTTGGCCCCCGTATCTGTAATAAATCATTAATGAGCATGTAGTTAGATAAGTTTTAATGATTAATTAACAATGTATTTTTTTTGGAGAAAAGTATTCTTAACATGCCCTTAATGTATCCAGCCATAATTACAATATTAAAAGCCTACTGATTAAAGCAATTAATTATATGCTTAATTTATTTACTAATTAAGCTTTAATATATGTATAGTTAAGTAATTGCTAATGAGTATTTCACATTTGCTAAACAGGTCTGGCAGTAATTACATGGGAAACACTATAAAATGATTCTTCTAGTGATTATATATAAAATATATATATAACACAATATTCTTTGTGGGGTTTTTTTTCCTTCTTCCTTCCTTTTGTTACTTTTTTTTTTTTCTCTTTTTTTCCCCTCCTAGACTTTTTCTCCCTGGTGAATGAAATGTTTGCTAGGATGTAAACTTCACAGGTCTGAAGTGCCAGCATTTCTGGACGAGTCTGATGGACAACTCAGTCATACCCAGATGAAAAGAGCAATGTCTTCTCCTTGTGCACATGGTGCTAAAGCCTGAGGTCTTCTCCTCAGTTTGCATTCAGATCTTATTCAGGCAAAATTCCATGTGGTGTTAATGGGAGTTTGCTATTCTCTGGTTATGGCAAGAACTTTTGGTTCCTGAGCTGAACTCATGCCTTTAACTCTCATACCAAGTGCAAGAGAGAGAGATGCTAATCCCTCAGTCAGATGCAAGTGCCTTAAATTACAGTATATGCAGTACCTGTTGTTGCAGTCCTGCCTCTAAGTCTTACACTTTGTGCAGATGTCTAAGGCTGGTGGAAGTTCAGCCTAAGCAATCAGATCATACATAACTGATATGTAACATACATACACACATCCCAGATTGCATTGTGTTGGAAGGGACCCTCAAAGGTCATCTTGTCCAACCCCCCTGCACTCAGCAGGGACACCTCCAACGAGAGCAGGCTGTCCAGGGACACAGCAAGGCTCATTTTGAAGGTCTCCAAGGATGGAGTCTCAATCACTTCCCTGGGCAACCTGTTCCAGTATCTCACCACTCTCATTGTGCAGAACTTCCTCCTGATATCAGATATAGCTGACCCCACGCAGTGAACTCCTGAGACACTTATTAATGTTAATTCCTGTTGTGTCCTAAGTGAAAGCTGAAGCCCAAGTTTCTGGTCCTTACCTAAAGTGTGCCACAAACTACAGAGGAAAAACCAGTCCCTCTTCTTCTTCAGTGTGCACATGCAGCCCAGACAGCAACTGTGTGCTGGGCTGCAGCAAGAGCAGTGTGGGCAGCAGGGCAAGGGAGGGGATTGTGCCCCTTTGCTCTGCTCTCCTCAGACCCCAGCTGCAGTCCTGGGTGCAGTTCTGGAGCCCCCAGCACAGGAAGGACATGGAAGTGGTGGAGTGGGTCCAGAGGAGGCCACCAAGATGCTGAGAGGGCTGCAGCAGCTGTGCTGTGAGGACAGGCTGAGAGAGTTGGGGCTCTGCAGCCTGGTGACAGTGTAAGGCTTCAATACTCCAGGAGCAACACTGATATGTGACTCTTGGAAAAGATGCCTTAGAATGGAATATTGGCTGGGATATTACTGCAGCTCTCCCTAGTCTGTGAGCTCCAAGAGCACAGGTCCCTTATTCAGTGTACAGATAGAAATTTATTGGAAATGCCTATTGTTTATTCTGCCTTTTCTTTCAACCATTAAGTAGCATCAGACATTTGGAATATCAGAATCAGGTGTCCTGGACACCAGAAGTGACATTTACAGAGTCACAGATTGTATTGGGCTGGAAGGGACCCTCAAAGGTCATCTTGTCCAACTCCCCTGCAGGGAGCAGAGCCACCTCCAAGGAGATATTAAGATCTCTTGGTTAGCTGTGTGGGATTCAACAAGGCCAAGTGCTGGGTCCTGCACTTGGGTCACAACAACCTCATGCAATGCTACAGGCTTGGGAAAGTGTGACTGCAAAGCTTCCAAGTGGAAAAGGCCTGGGGATTAATTCACTTCTATCTGGACATGAGCCAGCAGTGTGCTCAGGTGGGCATGAAGACCAACAGCATTCTGGCCCCTATCCTGTGGTCAGCAGGAAGGACATGGAAGTGTTGGAGCGGCTCTAGAGGAGGCCACCAAGATGCTGAGAGGGCTGCAGCAGCTCTGTTGTGAGGACAAGCTGAGAGGAGAAGAGAAGGCTTCCAGGAGACCTTGGAGTAGCCTTGCAGCATCTGAAGGGGGCTCCAGGAAGGCTGGAGAGGGACTGTTGAGAAGGTCTTGCAATGGCAGGACAAGGGGCAATGGGTTTGAAGTGTCAGAGGGGAGCTTGAAAGTGGATGTTAGGAGGAAGTTGTTTGCAGTGAGGGTGGTGAGACACTGGCACAGGTTGCCCAGGGAGGTTGTGGCTGCTCCCTCCCTGGAGGTGTTCAAGGCCAGGTTGGATGAGGCCTTGAGTGACCTGTGCTAGTGGGAGGTGTCCCTGCCTGTGTCAGGGGGTTGGAACTGGCTGAGCTTTGAGGTCCCTTCCAACCTTACCATTCTATGATTCTATGATTCCATAGAATCTATGGTTCCATTGTTTTATTTCTTCTTTTTCTTGAGTTGTGGATTTTTTTCAGTCTTCACTAGTTTTAACTGCAGCTATCAGTAGTTCATAAGGGTTTGATGTAAAGGCTTGATGTTCACACTCAACATTATCATTGCTGGCTTGATTTAAATGTGTTAGCTAAACAGCCTCTGGTTTGCTTCTCGTAGGGAAAGGAAACCTTCAAAGTAACCAAATATTTCACTTAGTCTGGCTGGTTTAGCAGGTATCAGAAAGGGTCAGCACCAGCATTGTTTCTCCCCAAAGGCAAGAGAGTAGTTCTCTTATTGAGCAGAGGCAGCTTTTCCCCCCTCTCTCTCTCTCTTTTGCTGCCAATTTCACTACTGATCTTGTGCAATAAAATGTGCTTGTCAACGAAAATGTCAACCAAGTCTAAAAAGAATAGTGTGAGTAAAACTAAAAAGTAAATTATTTAAGTAGAGTTGTAGCTGCAACTTGAAAGAATTCTGTTTGGTGGTTTTCTTTACATCATTCTGCNTATCAGAATCAGGTGTCCTGGACACCAGAAGTGACATTTACAGAGTCACAGATTGTATTGGGCTGGAAGGGACCCTCAAAGGTCATCTTGTCCAACTCCCCTGCAGGGAGCAGAGCCACCTCCAAGGAGATATTAAGATCTCTTGGTTAGCTGTGTGGGATTCAACAAGGCCAAGTGCTGGGTCCTGCACTTGGGTCACAACAACCTCATGCAATGCTACAGGCTTGGGAAAGTGTGACTGCAAAGCTTCCAAGTGGAAAAGGCCTGGGGATTAATTCACTTCTATCTGGACATGAGCCAGCAGTGTGCTCAGGTGGGCATGAAGACCAACAGCATTCTGGCCCCTATCCTGTGGTCAGCAGGAAGGACATGGAAGTGTTGGAGCGGCTCTAGAGGAGGCCACCAAGATGCTGAGAGGGCTGCAGCAGCTCTGTTGTGAGGACAAGCTGAGAGGAGAAGAGAAGGCTTCCAGGAGACCTTGGAGTAGCCTTGCAGCATCTGAAGGGGGCTCCAGGAAGGCTGGAGAGGGACTGTTGAGAAGGTCTTGCAATGGCAGGACAAGGGGCAATGGGTTTGAAGTGTCAGAGGGGAGCTTGAAAGTGGATGTTAGGAGGAAGTTGTTTGCAGTGAGGGTGGTGAGACACTGGCACAGGTTGCCCAGGGAGGTTGTGGCTGCTCCCTCCCTGGAGGTGTTCAAGGCCAGGTTGGATGAGGCCTTGAGTGACCTGTGCTAGTGGGAGGTGTCCCTGCCTGTGTCAGGGGGTTGGAACTGGCTGATCCTTGAGGTCCCTTCCAACCTTACCATTCTATGATTCTATGATTCCATAGAATCTATGGTTCCATTGTTTTATTTCTTCTTTTTCTTGAGTTGTGGATTTTTTTCAGTCTTCACTAGTTTTAACTGCAGCTATCAGTAGTTCATAAGGGTTTGATGTAAAGGCTTGATGTTCACACTCAACATTATCATTGCTGGCTTGATTTAAATGTGTTAGCTAAACAGCCTCTGGTTTGCTTCTCGTAGGGAAAGGAAACCTTCAAAGTAACCAAATATTTCACTTAGTCTGGCTGGTTTAGCAGGTATCAGAAAGGGTCAGCACCAGCATTGTTTCTCCCCAAAGGCAAGAGAGTAGTTCTCTTATTGAGCAGAGGCAGCTTTTCCCCCCTCTCTCTCTCTCTTTTGCTGCCAATTTCACTACTGATCTTGTGCAATAAAATGTGCTTGTCAACGAAAATGTCAACCAAGTCTAAAAAGAATAGTGTGAGTAAAACTAAAAAGTAAATTATTTAAGTAGAGTTGTAGCTGCAACTTGAAAGAATTCTGTTTGGTGGTTTTCTTTACATCATTCTGCCAATGGAGGAGGAACTCTGAATTTCTAACTAGTGAAGCCCTGTCATAACTGGGGCTGACAGTTCACATTGAAAATTCTGTTTTCTTCTTTCCCAGGAAAGGGAGTCAAAGTTAAACCAACAAACTATTGTTGGCAAGTGCCTTACCTTTGTTCTGTGCTTCCTTATAAATTAGCTGCTTCCACCTTCTAGCTCCCTGCTAAATGGAATTCCTAGGATTTAGGGTCTCACATCACATAGGCCACTTTAAAATGCATCCTTTCAGACAGTGATTTGGTTTTGAGCACATAAGAAGCTTCATCAGAGAATGTTCAGTAATGAACAGAAAGGAAATACACTGGCAATGTTGCTCAGTGCATGACGAATTCAGCTAGAAACGGGGACCCTTTGGTCCCCAAAACAGTTACAGTTAAGCATCAGTGAAATTAAAGCATTTATCTGAACACATCAATGCAGTGTCTCCTCTGTCAGTGTGATGACACACTGAATTTTGGATTTATCACAGAATCACAGAATGGTAAGGTTGGAAGGGACCTCAAAGATCATCTAGTTCCAATCCCCTGCCATAGGCAGGGACACCTCCCAGTACGATATTCCCACATTTCCACATCGAAAATGTTTGCTGGGAAAAAAAAACACCGAAAAAAACAAAAAACCAAGACTGGACCTTTGCACATTAGAGGCATTTAAATGTAAATATCCTCTGATTTTGCTGTAGGGTTGCTGCAATTGTGTGCCCAGAACTCTATAACCATACTTCCATATATATATATATATATATAGGGGGTGTGTGTGTACATATATATACNTTTGCACATTAGAGGCATTTAAATGTAAATATCCTCTGATTTTGCTGTAGGGTTGCTGCAATTGTGTGCCCAGAACTCTATAACCATACTTCCATATATATATATATATATATATATAGGGGGTGTGTGTGTACATATATATACATAACCTCTGTTCTCTACTAACTGACTTATCAGTATATCCTACAGTATATACATGGCCAGTTCATTATGGTTCATTTGTTCAAAAATGTTTGCTGGGAAAAAAAACCCCAAAAAACCAAGACTGGACCTTTGCACATTATAGGTATTTAAATGTAAATTGATTTAAACAGGCCTGGCAGGATTTATACCCTACCAGGACATAAATATCCTCTGATTCTGCTGTAGCATTGCTGCAATTGTGTGCCCAGAACTCTATAATCATACTTCCATATATATATATATGTATATATGTGTGTGTGTACATATATATATACATAACCTCTATGCTCTACTAACTGACTTATCAGTATATCCTACAGTATATACATGGTCAGTTCATTAAGGTTAATTTGTTTCAAAATGTTTGCTGGGAAAAACAACCAAAAACCCAAGACTGGACCTTTGCACATTAGAGATATTTAAATGTAAATATCCTCTGATTTTGCTGTAGGATTGCTGCAGTTGTGTGACCTGAACTCTATAATCATACTTCCATATATATATATATGTGTGTGTGTGTACATATATATACATAACCTCTATTCTCTACTAATTGACTTATCAGTATATCCTACAGTATATACATGGCCAGTTCATTAAGGTTAATTTGTTCAAAAATATTAGAAGCATTAATTTCTGGCTCGTAGCTAATGGCTGCTCCCAGCCAGTGTCTTGTTTCATCATTAGTGTCAGCCAGATTATAACTCACACCCAACTGTTTTTACACTATCTAATAGAATCAATTGATGCAATGGTTGACAAGATGCTGTTTTGCATTTTGTCATCTCACTAATGCACATGGCTTAAAGGCATTGGCATCCATAATGTGGGGCAGTTTTGTAGGAGGCACAGAATAGGCTGAAGCTGCAAGGGCCATTTTCATAAAATATTAATGAAATTGAAAAATACACTGGGGTTGAAGGCTTGTCTGCTAAATGTAAGGTAAAATCTATTCCGTTCTGCTGTCTGATGACTGTAATTAGCAGCCCTAATTAAAAATTCAAACCTTGTGTATATTTGAAAGCATGAATCTTAGCTCTCATAGTGTTTATTTCCTTTACAAAGTATTTTATTTTACAACGCTAATTGAACAGGATCCTTCCTAGCCTGACAGCCACAGCTGGCTGGAGCCAGTTTATGTATCCAGTCTCTCTAGACTACTTCCTTTTGTAAGCAATAAAACATCTTTAAAAAACATGTATCTGCTCTCCATGAGCCATTAACTCTGTGTCACCCAGGGTGGACCTGGCCATCCGCGCACACGCGCCGCCGTTCCCTTCACTTAAGAGTGACCTCTTTGAAAAGGCAGCTTTTTCCTCATCTTCAATATTTAATGTGGATTTACTTACATTAAATGACCACCTTTCTTAAGGAGACTTGGCCCACTCCTCACATTATTTATGAACAGCATATGCTGTGCACAGCAACGGAAGGAATCGCCATTAGTTCCGGTAGAAAAATCTACTTTTTATCATCGCTTTGGGTAGTTATTTGGAAATTCATGGTCAAGATACTAAGGTCCCACCAGGGAGTGTGTGACTGCAACTCAAGTTAAAATTGATTAAAACTTGTGTTGCTCTCTGGAATGCAACGCGTGGCAGACAAGAGCGTGTGAACGGGTTAAGTTTTGGCTGCCGTGTTTCTTCTTTTCTCTGGTTGCCACAGGAATGACTCTGAGTTGCACCATTTCCTGCTTTGATTCCCACGCCCCGGTGAGAAGAGCACACTGGAATTTTAATATTCAGCATAATGTACGTAATCATTAAAAAAAAACCCAAACAAATTTCCCTTAGAATCTTGTAGTTTGTTAATAGGTGGCCCTCCGAGCTCCCCGTGCCAGAGCAATGAAGCCCTAAGAGGAGGGGACAAGGCGGAGAAGGCTCTTGGAAGGTGCCGCGATTGGCTTTGCTAATCAAATTCTTCACTGGTCTATGAGACAAAACTGATGTTGAGCCTTGCTTGGCACTTCAGGGAGAGTTTAGTCTGGATAAGGAACACTGAGTAAGGGTCAAAGATTAGCAGGGAAAAAAAAACAAAAGAGGGGGCAAGAGAACTCCCCCCAAAAAATAATCCCATTCCTGAAGAAGAGGAACCAGTGTGCCACTGGACTGTAAAATTCAAAATGACATTGGAGTTCAACCCGAAGCACACATCTGCTTCTCATGTTAGGAAATTATTTCAGCACTGCCAGTAGGATTTTTTATATATATATAAAATATTAAAAAAAT
>WBNM01015569.1:0-14720 GCA_013399055.1 Ramphastos sulfuratus | reverse complement strand
AGCAATGCACACCCATGCAACCCAATGCTTCTGAGAAACACTCCAGCTGCTGAGGAGAGCAATGCACACCCATGCAACCCAATGCTTCTGAGAAACACTCCAGCTGCTGAGGAGAGCAATGCACACCCATGCAACCCAATGCTTCTGAGAAACACTCCAGCTGCTGAGGAGAGCAATGCACACCCATGCAACCCAATGCTTCTGAGAAACACTCCAGCTGCTCTGCTAAATGGTTCTAGAAGTCAGTGTGGTGTACACTGAGCAACTGACACAGCCCTTGTTGATTCCTGCCTGGTTTCTCCCTCAGAGAGATCTCTTCCCCTCTCCCTGCTTTCAAGAAGTCACAGTTTTGGGCTCTGAAGCCCATCTGTTACTGGACCTGGGAAGGCATCCAGGGGGTTGAATACATGGTTCAGACATCTCAGCCCTTTGTCAGAATGAGGATGGGATTTGCAGTGTCCTCCTGCTTCCATGCTCTATTTTCCATGGAAAAGGCCAGAGAGAAGCTGCAACCTGCTTTATCTCTCTGGCAGAGCAGGCTCTGGGACTTCTCAGCAGGTAAATCTGGAGGCACCCAGAGAGATTTTTCAGCACATCTGTCCCTAGCATTCAGGTTTATTGCTTTCTCTCCTTCCTTTTGCTTGCCTTTCTTGAATTCAAAAACCTCTGCAGGCACTAACAACATAAACCATGCTGTAGGTTTTTTGCTGAACTTTCACAGAGAGGTTCCCTCCATCCTTTCCTAGATACTCACTGAAGAAATCATACATTAGGATTCATGTCAGAATCACTTTGCCTCCTAAAAGCCACACTCCTTCTAGGTGGCTTTTAGCAATCTAACCACGGGCACCTAAGTTAAAGTAGGGCATCTAAATTCAAGTAGTGCATCTAAATTAAAGGAGTAAGCAAGTCTCCCTTGGTGGTCAAAGGGAGCATGGCTGAGCTATGTTCTGAGAGAGCTCTAACTCTCACTAGCTGAAGGGCAATTAGTTTAAAACAAACCACAAACTTCTAGATGACCACAGACAAATGTGGAGCATCCAACACTAATGGNCTTGCCTTTCTTGAATTCAAAAACACAGACACATGTGGAGCATCCAACACTAATGTCAATACCTTTGATGACAGTCACAGTTTTCCCCCTCTGAACAGTCCACCAAACCTCTCAGCTGTCACTCCACCTGTGGAGGGCCTGACCCTATAAATATCATAGAATCATAGAATGGGAAGGTTGGAAGGGACCTCAAAGATCATCCAGTTCCAACCCTCTGCCATAGGCAGGGACACCTCCCACCAGTACAGGTCACTCAAGGCCTCCTCCAAACTGNCCTGTTCCTCAGGGCTGCTCTCAGCCATTCCCCACCCAGCCTGCAGTTGTGCTTGGGACTGTGCCCATTGAGGTGCAGGACCTTGCACTTGGCCTTGTTGAATGTCATGAGGTTGGCCTGGGCACAGCTCTCCAGCCTGTGCAGGTCCCTCTGGATGGATCCCTGCCCTCTAGCAAGTGACTGTGCCACACAGCTTGGTGCCATCTGCACACTTGCTGGGGGTGCACTGATTCCTCTGTCCATAATGGTCCAGAGACCATGTGGCTGAAACTCAAGGCTCAGTGTAGGAAAAAGACAGGGGGTTGGAACTGAATGATCTTTGAGATCCCTTCCAACCTTACCATTCTATGATTTTATGATTCTATATAACTGAAGCTCCTATGGTATAGTGGTCTTGAGGACCCCCCCCCCACCCCATATCATCTTCTCTCCTGTGGAGACTTGAGCCACATCCACATTACAGAAGCTAGCTTCAGTGCCACAATAAGCACAGGACAATATATTTCTCAGAGTCAAACGAAGGGACATGTTGAAAACCATTGGAGTAGAATCTCCAAAACAAAGAGCTTCCATGCTGTGCTTTCAAGTGATGAAGCTAAACATTTTCTTTAACAGGACACCCTTTTCTCACATGACTCAGCTTTGCTGATCCATGCTATTGGCAGCAGAATTATCTTACACTTGCTCTGGTGGATTTCACTGAAGTTTTAAGATAGGGACTTTGGGTTGGGTCTTTTTGTTTGTTGTTTGGGTTTTTTTTGTTTGTTTCTTTATTTGTTTTTGCCATTGAGCGAAGGATAGAGCAAAGATTAGTAACAGGAGATTTTAAATGGTGGTTCAGAGAATGAAATAATTGCTTTTAAAGAGTCATAAACTGATAGGTTGCTAAATTTGTCTCTTTCCTCGAGCTGTCAAACCTCTGACTATTGCTTTCACTTTGGTTGTGTCATTACTTCTCTCTCCAATCATTAAGAGCATATTGCAGGCAGGGACCAAATGAAAACGAGGAGAGCCTTTGAGCAGCATTTCCAGTCCATCCTCCTCGTGCAGTTCTTTTTCATACCAGGGCTGTGGCTAACAACACCATTGCACAAACAGCAGGTGCATACCATGATTCACACTCATGCATGTAGATGGATAGCTCTAAGGATGAGCTAAAGGGAGGGGCACTTGAACTGCTGGCTTGAAGTAGGCAGCTTAGCAGGGTCATCAATTCAGTGCTGAGATCTACCTCCAAGCCACAGCTGAAGAGGCTGCTCCTAGCAGTTTTGAGATCCTGTATTAATAGGGTTAATGTAGGGGGAGGTGGAAAGCAAGACCTCACTGCCCACAGGTGAGAAGGGAAGTAGCCATCCATATCCTTACGTCAGAGAGTGGAACAGGCTGTTTTCTCCTTTTTAAGCCACAGAGCAAGGACTGTTAGGACAGGCAGAAAGTGCTTATCCCTCCATCCTGACTCCCACACCCCATGCTTCCTTATTTTCTTTCTTCCTTTTTATACAGAGCTGTGTCTACTCACATATGCCTGTAATGGAATATGCAGAGCACGAGAGAAACTCAACTAATTCTGTGACACAACCAAAACACTTGGGGAAGTTTTTTCCTTACTCCTGCAATGTAATCATTCAAAGAGTATTGACCCTAGCACTGTGTCCCAGCCTGCAGGAACCCCAGGTGTGGGAGGTTGGGGTCCTCGGGCACAGAATGAAGGCACAAGCGGTGTCAAACGCATAGGCTGGCTTTGGTGTGCTCACACAACTTGCACACACGAGGATAGGGATAGGGAGAAAGTAAGAGAGGTGGGGGGAGAGAAGAGAAAGGAAAGGGAGAGATATCCCCACGCAGAGAGGAGAGAAGTCACCCCGGAGTCATTCGGCGTCCCCAAAGTCCGTTTGAAGAGGGTGGGTGGGGAACGTTGTGCCTGCAGGTTGGAGCTTCTCTCCTTTTCCCTGCCTGCCTCATTCAATGTGCAGGTGTTTCAGAGCACCACTTAGCATTTCCAGGAGTGATTTGCTTAGCCAGGCCCGCTGCCCAGTGCTGTTGGGTATGCTCAGTGTGGTAGGGGGTGTCCAGGGTTGAGCCCCCCTTGTCCGGCCGGTTGATCGCTGTTGTCGATAGACCAGGAGCTGCCAGGCTGTGGTTGGCTCAGAATCAGCATCACCTGTCACAAGAGGAAGCCTTCCCCTCCTGTGTGTGATAGGTGACAAGAGCTCAGTTGCAAGCGTGGTGCTCCAGCGTGGTGCTCTTTCAGTCCATGCAAGCTGAGTAGTCAGGCAGCAGCTCCCATGGCAGCATGCACAGCTCACTGCGCTCCCCACTTGGTCTCTTGTCCAGGTGCTGCATATTGGGGTGCTCTTGGGGGTCTGAGCTCATGCAGGAGGGGATTTTTTGGGACAGTGAGCACAACAGGATGCTTGCTTAGCATTGCTCAGAAATTTAGCACAAACCAAGTTGAGTTTTCTGAGATGTTGGGATGTATTGTTTGTCTCAGTCTCTGACACACTGCTTTACAGATTTGTGCAATACGTGAGAAAGGGAAGAGGCTGTGGAAAGGTTTTCCTACTTTTCCTGATGGAAAGAAAGCATTTCCTGTGCTTGCTTAGCTGGGCTGGAGGAATGTTGATGAGTAGCTTTGGTCAGCTTGGTCTGCTCCAGGCACACAGCTGCTGTGCTTGTGTCAGGAGGAACTGAAAACATACCACACAGATGGTGAAAGGATCTCCACATAGCTGTTATCTCTGCTGCTTTGCACTGAGACATTCCTGCCATGTCTTTTCAACTGCTTACACAGTTTAGTCAAACTCTAACATTCACAGATTCAAGGCATATTCAGCCATCTTAATCAAAATACTTAAATGATAGGCTATTTACTATTTTATTCTCCTCTCCTCTTCTCTCCTCTCCCTCTTTACCTCACATTACCTTGCTAACAATCCAGAAAATCTGCAGCTCTTCCAAATGATACTAGGGGTAATGATTACAGGTGAGAAGTTCAAACAAAATACCCTCTTTAGGATCCTGTTCAAAGCCCTTCAGAACCATGCCCACTACCTTCCCTCAGCTGAAGAACACAACCTGCAGCAAACCAAAAGCAGGAGCAGCAGAAGCAATGCACAAGCACTGCGCTGGAGTCCATGTAGGCGTCAGGCAGAATTCTAAATGAAGCCCAACACAGGGCTCACTGTACCAGGAGGGGCTCTGGGTGGTGTGGTAGCCTCTTCACATTCACTCCTTATATCTTATATTCCTACAGATCTTCCCTTCTCTCCCTCCAGGGTTTACTCTTTCTCCCACTACCCTTTTCTTCCCCTTCCCCACCTCCTCCTGCCTTTTATGGGTTTTGATTGACAAGAGTTAAGCAGCACACAGCCAGCCCCTAAAGCAGCAGCTGGGGCTGGCATTCCTTCTAGGTAGGCATTTAGGCATAGCTCAAACCCACCATTCTGTGATAAATCAGCTTCCCAGACACCCAGAATATGATGTGCCTGGATAATGCTGTGGGTCTGTTTTGACCCAAAAGCTGATTTTGCTAAGTCTGTATCTTCCTTTCTACCGCTCCCGGCTCCCTCCTGCTTTCCAAGACATCTCTCTGTCTGCCACTTGCACAGATGCATGCCAGCCAGGGTGGCTTTTGGTTCTCTTGGCACATTGGCCCTGGTTCTGCAGACATCTCCTGTGGGCAGAGCTAGCCGTGGCACAGAGCAGCTGCCCACCTCTGGGACTACAGCCCCATAAGAGGCCAGCACAGCCCTACCCTCCTGCTGCAGGATATGAATAACCCTCACTCAAGTTCACAGTAGTTACTCACACCCCACCAGAAGGAAACAGGGCCAAAGCTCTCTGAAATGACAGGAGGGAGACCTGTAAACCTCCTAACAGTGTAGGCAGATAGGCTCAGCAGGGAGAAACAGCATTGCACATAGGCACCCAGGCTGGTACTAACGGAGGACTGCTCTGTTGTTCCAAGCTTGTAACAACCAGTGCACAGTCTGTTCATTTGGGAAAGAACAAACAGCAACAACAAAATCCCACCCCAAAACCCAACAACCAAAAAAACCCAAAACAAACCCAAACACCCACACGATTAAATGGAAGAAGATTAAATGCAGGAGAGGGACTTGGGGCTACTGCTGGATGAGAAGCTCAACAGGAGCCAGCAGTGTGCACTTGCAGCCCAGNCCTGGAGGTGTTTAAGGCCAGGCTGGATGAGGCTGTGGGCAGCCTGCTCTAGGGTAGGGTGTCCCTGGGTATGGCAGGGGGGTTGGGACTGGATGATCCTTGTGGTCCTTGCCAACCCTGACTGATTCTATGATTCTATGATTCTGTGTTTCTATGACTCTATGATTCTGATTCTGTGTTTCTATGACTCTGTGATTCTATGATTCTGTGATTCTATGATTCAAACAAACCAAACCTAAACAACAAAGATGCCTACCCCAACACAGAAAATGCTGAGGAAGTTTGGAAGGAAAGCAAGAGGAATAATTCAATGCTGCTGCCAATCATCATTGTTTTCCTAACGAAACACATTGATTTCACATGTTTTGAAGCTGCTTTGGCCATCTGTCATAAAGCAGATCCCTAGGAAGCAATAAAATGCACATCCTATGCTACTGAGCTCTGCCTAATGCTTTCAAACCCACTTAGAGCTGAGTGAGACTTTGGAGGATGAAAATAGTGCACAGGCTCTTTCTGTCTGGATATCTGCAAAGTTGTGTTAGTCTCCCAGAGAAAGACACAGATGCACCTTTCCAGGCAGCAAATTTTCACCTTAAACCTAAGTTCAAAGTTTGCTACAGATATTTTAATTAAATCCTCTGTCTGAAAGGAGTGCTCAGTAAAATCAGTTGAGTAGACAGTTTAGGGAATTTTTGAAGTAAAACTCACCTAGCAAATGCTGTGGGTCAAACCTTCCAAGTATGCTGCTGTATGCTTCATACTGACTGCTGTGTTCTCTGACCCACACAGCCTGAATCTCTAACCTGACCTTCAGGAAAGGAGCTGGTGAATGGGAATTCACCATCAGGAAAGAGCTCCTCCTCCAGCTCAATGGTGAATCCCTTCCATACATGAGGGATGCCAGGGCTGTATCATTCATAGTTTTGCAAAAGAATTCAAATTGTGGAACTGGCCAAAGAAAAAGTGCCTGGGAGTGGAGAAATCCCAGCCTGCTGAAAGCCTGGGGAACCCAGGCAGGTTTAGCTATATCCCCTCCAGACTGCTGACCCCACATGTCTTAAGTGTGAGCAGGAGG
This sequence comes from Ramphastos sulfuratus, assembly GCA_013399055.1. Lineage (NCBI taxonomy): Eukaryota > Metazoa > Chordata > Aves > Piciformes > Ramphastidae > Ramphastos > Ramphastos sulfuratus. Next base: position 8,138 of record WBNM01015569.1, on the reverse strand, counting down.
AGTGTGTAAATTACTGCCAGTCTTTTATAAAGGTTAAAGCTAGGTCTGTTTGTGCCTTGGGTTTGTGAACTGCAGGGATGGGTGTGTGGATCAGGACTTCACCACAGGTNGAGGTTGGGCTGGGCACAGCTCTGCAGCCTGTCCAGGTCCCTCTGGATGGATCTCTGCCCTCTAGCAAGTCGACTGTGCCACACAGCTTGGTGCCATCTGCACACTTGCTGAGGCTGCACTGATTCCTCTGTGCATGGCACTGACAAAGATGTCAAACAGCACATTGCCAGAGCAGTGCAGAAAGTCAGAGTCAGCTGCTCTGTGTGTTCTCACTGGTGTAGCACACAGGCACTGGAGTGACACACAGCACACAGGGCAGTCAGGAATCCTGGCAGCTGGTAGCAAGCCAAGGCTGCTCCTAATGGGAAGGAATTGCCTACGGTCGCTGTAAGGAAAAATTATCTTTGCTGTGTGCAATTTAGGGAGGGGAAATCAAGTGTGCAAAACTTTCCCAGACTATTTTTCCCAACTTTACATAGAAGCACAGACAGAGCTGCCTGCACACTGGCATGCTCTCTGCTGCTACTCAGGCAGTTTGAAGCAAACCTGGATCACAACGGGAAGGAGCACCAGGATGTGTTGTCATCATATTTCAACTCTGCATCCTAGAGCAGCTCCTGAAGAACTTCACCATTCCTCTTGTCCCAGCCATGTCTCGTTAATAGCTCTGTATGTTTTATGACTGGAGACACACAGAACAGATGCCTGCTGGCAGGCAGGGGCAGAAGGTGAACTGAGGGAGAAGTCATGTGCCATGCCATGGCAAAGGGCAAACGTGCTGCTACCTGCGTTAGCGATGAAGTAACGGTGAGCTCTCTGGGTATATACATTTTAGTTCAACTGTGAGTACATGTTTCAAACTGTGGCATGCTCTACTTAAATACATTCACTGTCTGCTGCTTCATAAATAGCATCTGACCTCACTGGAAATTTTGCTGCAACTCCCTCACTGCAGGCATTGGGTCACTCGTTGCTGATGAGCAGGTTAGATAATAGCTGTTAACTTCGCAGCGTTTCAGCAGAGTGCATTCCCCAGCAATGAACACAAAGTGTCACTGTGACCACACACTAATAATTCCAAGAAATATAGAAACTTTTTGCCTAATTTTTAATTTATTTACTTGTCATGTGCGTGGTCATTTGGAAGTTCTGGCGTTAATTACCTGGGCTCCGAGGTGGGCCGGTGTGGAATTCTAATTACCTTCATCTTTACAGTTCTCATCTCCGAATTCTTGGTGTTCTTTGGAGCTGAACTCGGGGCTGTGTGTAATCAAGAGAGGAAAGAGGTAGTAGTAATTTTGCACATTTCAGTCGTCTCGCCTGGTGTGTCCCTTTGGTAGAATAATGAACGTTGGAGGAGGAAAATTGCTCTGTCAGATTCAATCACAACCCAACGCCCTGAGCCGCTGGGCATTAATGCTCCCTGTGATTAATCAGTGTGCTGCCAGAGATGTCCTGTTCAAAACAGTTAGAGATGAGAAGCAACAACAGGCTTGGCAGCAAGTGAGAGCATCCACAGGCTTGGAGTTTCCTTGGCTTAGGGAAGAGGCAAGCAAAAGAAAAGCCAAATGCTTGAAGGAGAACCTTGTGAAGAAACAAAGACACCCAACTGTGCCCTGTTGGCAGAGAAGGAAGGGACCAGATCCTTTGGGGAGAGACAAGCAAAGCAAAACCAATGCTTAAAGGAGAACCCTGCAAAGGAATGAAGATGCCCAACTGTGCCCTGTTGGCAGAGAAGGAAGGGACCAGATCCTTTGGGGAGAGACAAGCAAAGAAGCACAAACAATGCTTGAAGAAGAACCCTGCAAAAGAATGAAGATGCCCAACTGTGCCCTGTTGGCAGAGAGGGAAGGGACCAGTTCTTTCCTCTAAAGTGATTCCTTAAAATGATTAAGCAGAAGATTATTTCTAGAGGAGGGCACAGTAGGAATGCCAGACACCCCACAATTGGACTCAAACCATTAGATCAACCAACATGAGAGACAAGACATTGAGAAGAATCAAAATTTCTATCTTCAGTTGTGATCAGAAACCCCAAACTACCAGGGGGAGGGATTCTGGGGACCCTTCCCCCACCTCCCCCAAGGGTCTCTGATGTGTTGGTGCTGGTAACGACATTCAAGACAGCATCATCATCATTTTGACCAAACTGGAAGCAAACCCAAGCAGCTAAGGAAAGTTTTGTAATAACCTAGCTTTTGAATCATGTCTGTGAGTAGCTTTGGACATTATTAAGTGAGCAAACAGTAAACAACATCTGAGCAGGAAAAGGGAAAAGGTGATTGATGCCTAAGATGCTAGATGGGCACTNGACTCCATGATTCCATGATTCTATGATTCTATGATGAGCAATTTGTTCAGTGGCTCTTATTGGCACAAAACTTGGCAGCTGAAGGTTAGCTGGAAGTGTGCTCACAGAAAAACAAACCAACAAACAAACAGAAACAAGAAGAAGAAGATAGCAAGAACAGATACATGACACACCAGAACTTTTCTTATCAACTAGACCTCAAAGAAGCAACTTACACCTTTGTGTGGTGGTCTGGAAATCTTAATGGTCGTAGTAGACTATTAGGAAAGTTATTGTACACTCTACACAATTTGGGGTCTTCCAGATTTTTGATCAAAATAACAACACAAATGTCTACACTGTTGGAGTGGGTCCAGAGGAGGCCACCAAGATGCTGAGAGGGCTGCAGCAGCTGTGCTGTGAGGACAGGCTGAGAGAGTTGGGGCTCTGCAGCCTGCAGAAGAGAAGGCTTCCAGAAGACCTTGGAGTAGCCTTGCAGGATCTGAAGGGGGCTCCAGGAAGGCTGGGGAGGGACTATTGAGAAGGTCTTGCAATGGCAGGACAAGGGGCAATGGGTTTGAAGTGTCAGAGGGGAGCTTGAAAGTGGATGTTAGGAGGAAGTTGTTTGCAGTGAGGGTGGTGAGACACTGGCACAGGTTGCCCAGGGAGGTTGTGGCTGCTCCCTCCCTGGAGGTGTTCAAGGCCAGGTTGGAGGAGGCCTTGAGTGACCTGTGCTAGTGGGAGGTGTCCCTGCCTATGGCAGGAGGTTGAAACTGGATGATCTTTGAGGTCCCTTCCAACCTTACCATTCTGTGATCCTATGATTCTATGATTTATTCCTAGGAGGAGGGAAGTATCTTTGACCAAGCTATATTTTGACTTAACCTATTGAACATGTTAAAAATAAAGTTATAGCAAAATCACAGCTAAGCCAAAAAAGTTCTAACAAAAGTGTGGTGGAGCAGTCCTTGTCTTGAACACTCAAGAAAGGGGAAAGGGGAAAGGGGAAAGAACAGCAGTTAGAAATCTTGACTTGGAGCTAGCATTCACAGAAAATTATTTAAGATAGGACTGCACTAACTTTATCAGGTCAGCTGTTTCTAGTCTAAGCTAGATATTGATGTGCTCAAACAAGAGGTGGGTGAAATAAAAAGGCATTTCCAAAGGTTAGTTGATGCCTGGTAGCTTGTGCAGATACTGTAGGACAGAAGATGCTTAGCTTTCTGCACTGAGAGACAAAGCTGGCTCAGCTGAATCCCATCTTTGAATTTTCAGGGAGTTCCTCTCTGGCTCTTTCTAGTTTTGCTTTGATTCAGCATTTTGCCATCTTTTGCAGCAAACAGATCCTTTTGTTAAGGGCAACAACTGATGATAATTTTCAGGAAAGGTCTGAAAAGCAAAGATGTTCAGATTGGGATAAAGAATCCTTCAGACATTTCCCAAAGCAAAGATGTTCAGATTGGGATAAAGAATCCTTCAGACATTTCCCAAAGCAAAGATGTTCAGATTGGGATAAAGAATCCTTCAGATATTTCCCAAAGCAAAGATGTTCAGATTGGGATAAAGAATCCTTCAGACATTTCCCAAAGCAAAGATGTTCAGATGGGGATAAATAATCCTTCACATACTGATCATTTTCTCTCTCTTTTTTAATTCTGTGTTTGGTTTTGTTGGTTTGTTTTTGTTTTGGTTGGTTTGTTTTTCTGGTTTTGTTTTCATTTCGTGGGGTTTTTTTGTTTTTGTATTTGGTATTGGTTTTGTGGAGGTTTTTGTTGTTTTGGTTTTGAGGTTTTTGTTGTTTTGATTTTGGTTTTGTTTTTGTGGGTTTGGTTTTGTTTTATTTTTTTAAATGGGAAGTAATTTTTATGCTGCTTTGTTTCATTGGAGCAGAGTTGGGTGAGTGCATGCAAGGATTGGATCCGTGGGGTCACAGAATCTGAGAGACATTTTTATTTTCAGAATAAAATATTTATCATTTAAAAAACAAAATTAAAAAAAGGTGTTGGGACAAGAAGAAATTCTAAAACTTCTTACTTAGGACAGTTTCTCTTCCAACAGATTTGAAACGCAGGACTACAGAAGTTCTTCTGAAATATCTACACATTTGTCTCTATCCTTTTTTCTGCCCCTTTGCTCTGCTCTCCTCAGACCCCAGCTGCAGTCCTGTGTGCAGTTCTGGAGCCCCCAGCACAGGAAGGACATGGAAGTGTTGGAGCAGGTCCAGAGGAGGCCACCAAGATGCTGAGAGGGCTGCAGCAGCTGTGCTGTGAGGACAGGCTGAGAGAGTTGGGGCTCTGCAGCCTGGAGAAGAGGAGGCTTCGAGGAGACCTTAGAGTAGCCTTGCAGGATCTGAAGGGGGCTACAGGAAGGCTGGGGAGGGACTGTTGAGAAGGGCTTGTAATGGCAGGACAAGGGGCAATGGGTTTGAAGTTGCAGAGGGGAGATTGAAAGGGGATGTTAGGAGGAAGTTGTTTGCAGTGAGGGTGGGGAGACACTGGCACAGGTTGCCCAGGGAGGTTGTGGCTGCTCCCTCCCTGGAGGGGTTCAAGGCCAGGTTGGAGGAGGCCTTGAGTGACCTGTGCTAGTGGGAGGTGTCCCTGCCTATGGCAGGGGGTTGGAACTGGCTGAGCTTTGAGGTCCCTTCCAACCTTACCATTCTATGATTCTTCTATAGACGCTTGAGGAATAAAGGAGTGTTTTTAGCAGCCATGCTTTAAACCTGCAAGCTGGTTTGACAAACAAAGCAGAAATGGCCCAAACTAACCCAGTGTTTTGCAAAACACTAAGGCCAAACTTCTCTGCTCCCCTGGAGGATCAGACTTACTCTCAATTATTATTCCAACTTATGTACCTCTGAACAAACATTAAACCCCAGTTCTTTCATCAGCCGTGCAGCAGCTACAACTGACAGAAGAGCAGAAAGAGCTGTTGCAGATTCCCAGGACAGAGAAGGAAATTAAGGAAGCAGTATTTGTGTTGGGAAGCAGGAAAGCCTACTCCCCCAGTGGATTTGCTGGAGAATTTTTAAATACATTTGAAAGTGAAATCATATCAAGCTGCTAGGACTGTGTCACCAAGCTTTTGAGAGAGGATCGCTCCCAGACTCCCATAGGGAAGCAACTGCCTTTCTGCTTCTCAAACTGGATTATGATCCTCTGGAGGGGAGAGCCTTCCCATAATTAAGGTTGCAACCGTGGTCCCATTTTGCAGCTGATTTTGATCTTCCAGATGAAACTTCTGTCTGGCTGCTCAGTGAAGTCACACAAAGTAACCGCGGCCTCTGCTCCGGTCTCACGTAAAGATACAGTAATGACTCCTGTTGCTGGCCACAGCTGCCAAGCCAGGGAGGTGCACAGGTTATTTCTTCCCTCTGTCACAAATGAGCAACCCAAACTTCTTGTAAACTCTTTAACAAAGCACTCTTCTCCTGAAGCAAATGCCTTACATTTCCTGATGTCATCCCACAAGGAAGAGGGAGCAAGGACATTTGGGCTTAGTTATAATAGGTATGGCTTCTTAAAGATACCCCCTAAGAAACCACAAACAAACAAACCAACCAAAAAACAAAAAAAACAACCCAAACCAAACAAAAAACAACAACAAGCAAAGCAAAACAAAAATTAAAAAAGCAAAGCAAAGCAAAAAAAAAAAAACCAAACAAAAAAAAAAAAAACAAAAACCAAAACCAAAACCCAAATAAAAAATAAACAAAAAACAAATCAACCCAAAATCAAAACCAAACCAAAACCAAAAAACAAACAAAAAAATCAAAACAAAAACCAAACCAGAACAAAACCAAAAAAACGATCCATACCAAAACCAAAAACCAAAACAAAAACCAAAACCAAAACCCAAATAAAAAATAAACAAAAAACAAATCAACCCAAAATCAAAACCAAACCAAAACCAAAAAACAAACAAAAAAATCAAAACAAAAACCAAACCAGAACAAAACCAAAAAAACGATCCATACCAAAACCAAAAACCAAAACAAAAAACAAATCAAAACAGAACCAAAACCCAAACCATCCAAAAAACCAATAACAACTCAAAACAAAACAAAAAAACCTAAAAACCAAAACAACAAAAGAAAACAAAAATGAAAACAACAAAAAATGAAAACAACAAAACAAAACAAAAAATGAAAACAACACAAAAATTAAAACAAACAAAAAGCCCCAAACAAACAAAACCAACAAAAACCCAAAACAAACCAAAAAAACCCAAACCAAAACAGAAACAAAAACTAAACCAGAACAAATATTTAAAAAAAACAAAACCAGAAAAAACCAAACCAGACCGAAAACAGAAAAAACCCCAAACCAAAACCAAAATACAAAACAAAACAAAAACCAAACAAAAAAACCACAATACAAAACAAAAAACCCCAACCCCCCAAAGACCCAAAGCAAAGCAAAAGAACCAAGCAAGCAAAGAAGACCAAACCCAGCACCACCAAAAGGCAAGCAAACCCCCAAGCCGGCGCCGCCAGAGCCTGAGCAGAGGTTGCATTTGCGCACCCCAAAGGCCTCCTCGCTTAGCCTGAGCAGTGCCAGTGGAGAGCCCGAAGGTTAGCTGTGTGCTGATATGAGTGAGACAGCAGCCAGCAGAAACCCAGCAGCACTCAGCAATTCCCCCTAGTCATTAAAGGAACTAAGACCAGCAGTTTGCTCTCTTAGCTTGCCTCGAAGCTGTTGCCTCTTGCTAAAAAAAGAAGGGGATTCAGCGGTGTCTTTCTAGCACTTGTGCACCACACCTCAGGCTGGCAAGCCTCATATCCAGCCCTATCCTGACATAAGACTGTGGAGCTGCCTGGTATTTTTGGTGGCTGCAAGAACAGAGTAGAGAGCTCCACACCTTTCCTTGGTGAGGACTGGCTGAGGACACAGAAGCGCACATCAGCGGTGAAATCTCACCAAAGCCTACCCTGCCAGCACAGGGCATAATGTCCTCAAGCGTTTCAAAGCAGGCCATAAGAGTCTCTCTTATTTGTCCACTGATTAGCAGCCTTCCTCTCCCCGAGGCCCTCGGAGGCAACCTCTATTAATTGTGGAATGATTCTGACATGATGACTCTCAAGGATATTTGTAATGAAAGGAATATCTAGGCCCTCTGAGACGAGGGAAAGAGAAGCCATACAGCCAAAACAACACGTTTAGAGAGTTACAAATAAGACATCATCTGTGGGAGATAAATTGAGGGGGTTTTGTACCCCTTGAGTTCATTCTCTGCAAATAGTAGCTTTTAATTATGGATAAGGACCGTGAAAGGAATCTACGCTTGATATCCTTTTAGGCTGAATAAATTCAGGGGAGATAAAAGCTCAGATCAAGTGCAAGAGCGATCCAGATCGAGAATTCTCTGATGAAGAATGGATTGAGATATGTAATCAAACAAAAAAAAACCCCAACTTCCATTAGTGTAAGGCACCAAATGTTTATATTTGATGTTATTGATAGAATATGCATGACTGCAGGAAGTATGCACAAAGTCAAGAGTGACACCAACGGTAGCTGTAGAATCTGTTGCTTTGAAAAGCAGCCCCAGCATGAGTGAGAGGACTCAGAGTGCTCAGCAGCTCTGGCACAAGGCTGCAGAACTTGTCAGGGCTCTTCTGCAAGTTTGTAAGTTCCTCAGGTTCCCTTAACTCTTCATCTACCTGACCTGTTTTAGACAGACAAAGAAGTTAGAGGATGTTGTGTTAGCTGTGATTGGACACTTGTTATGAAATGTATCTCAAGCATCACTCTCTTGCTTTAGGGCTGGGTAGTAGGAATAGTCAAAGCTGGCAGAAATA
>WBNM01015568.1:20130-38464 GCA_013399055.1 Ramphastos sulfuratus | reverse complement strand
AAAAAAAAAAGGGCCACCCGGGGGGGCAGCGCTGGGCAAAAAGGCTACTTGCCATGCATTAAAAATCCAAATAAACTGAATACTTTGAGAATTTCTTTTGTTATGCAAAGCTTCACCATCATTCATGTACCACAGGACACCCAGTACAACTGCACAGGTGTTGCTGGTTCAGATCCCTCATTTTGGAGCTAAAAGTACATCCTGTCATCCTTCCAGCCCTAGAAATCACTACAGAACAGTTGCTCTGGTAAGAGCTTCCTGATGACAATATTTAAGTATAGATGAAAAAACACCCTGCAAGCTCAAGATCTGAGTCCTTATGATATCAGGCACCAAGATTACCTTCTCTCTACAACTTTTTTTGATGTCCTGAGCAGCAGAGGGCAACGCAGCTGCATTTCCCCACTGCAAGCTGTCTCGCAGCCCTTCTGAACTCCGTGGTTTGGACAGGTAGTAAAGCACCACTAACAGCATTTACTACCTTCAATATGCCACCTAATCTACCCAGAACAAGTGGACAGAGACATATACAAAGCACAGGGACACTGAATACTTCAAAGCAAACAGAAATCTGACCCCCTGACCTCCAAACAAAACCCAGCAACCAAACAGTGAAAAACCTCAAACAACAAAACTGCTTTTTTCCTATTTTTGGTCAGCATTTTGCAGCTTCTCTGTACAGGGCTAGAAAGAAAAGTAAGTGGGGTGGAGAATTTCCACTGCATGAGCAAGAAAGAACAGACACTTTTCATTACCTGGATCCACTATCACTAGCAGATGACCTCTGTGCTTCTCTTCTTTGTCCCATAATAAACAAGCAAACAGAAATAGGACACCTTTCAGCTTTGCAAGGCATCTAGAGTGAAGATGATTCTACAAATCTTCCCTCCCCAAATGTCAGAAGTTCATAGTAACTGTGAACATGCCTTCAAGGGGCACAAAATGCATAGAAGCACATTGTGGGAAGAAGGGAAGTAGTGCTTACAACGGTTATGACAGGGCTCTGATATCACAAATAGGAATCCTGTGTTCCTCTTTCAGCCTCAGCCCCAGCAGAACCTGGTGTTGTAATGTGTGAAACTCCACAAAATTCAAATCATGAATCACAAAAGCATTTCCCTGAGCTGTTAAATATTGCAAAGGAACTTTCCACGACCCTTCAGAGCCAGACAGCCATGGTACAAACCATAAGACAGCAGCAGCAAAGTGCAAATTATACACCAACACTAGCTGGAGGATTAACTAGATGTAACTTCTTCTCATTCCTTGGTCAAGAGATGGAAACAAAACGTTGCTGAAGGAATGTCTGAGGAGGAAAAAAATGTTTGCCTACAGAAGAAATCTGCATTACATACAAGAGATGCAGATGACTGGCATCAGCTTTAAGGACTGGCACTGCTTGCTACCATAAAAACATAAGGTTGGTAAGAGCCTGATTGGAATCATCTACCAAAGGAAGCAGTGGATTCCTCTACACTGGGCAGTGGTAAGACTTAGCTTGACTGAAGACTGGGCCAGCTCATTTCAGCTAGACTATCACCTAGAAAGGTTGGACCAGGTGATACTTGGGATCCCCATGGTATTCTGTGTCTGTAGGGTCACAGCACTCCTGGCTAGCTTATGTTGTCAAACACACCCAAACTACTATGCATCAGGAGATTAGTTTGAATAGGGAGCTGCTGGGTTTTCAGAACCTCTAGGTACCTAGATCACAGGATGTTAGGGGTTGGAAGGGATGCAAAGAGATCATCGAGTCCAACCCCCCTGCCACAGCAGGACCAGACAATCTCGATCAGGGCACACAGGAATGCATCCAGACAGGCCTTGAAAGGCTCCAGAGAAGGAGACTCCACAACCTCTCTGGGCAGCCTGTGCCAGTGGTCTGTGACCCTTACAGTAAAGAAGTTGCCCCTCGTGTTGAGCTGGAACCTCCTGTGCTGCAGCTTCCATCCATTGCTCCTTGTCTTATCCCAGGCAGCAGTGAGCAGAGCCTGTCCCCCCTCTCCTGTCCCCCAGCCCTCAGATATTTATAAACATTGATTAAATCCCCTCTCAGTCTTCTCTTCTCCAGACTAAGCAGCCCCAGGTCCCTCAGCCTCTCCTCATCGGGCAGTGTTCCAGTCCCCTAAGCACCCTTGTAGCCCTCCCTTGGACCTTCTCCAGCAGATCCCTGTCCCTCTTCAACTGGGGAGCCCAAAACTGAAGGCAGTACTCAAGATGAGGTCTCACCAGGGCAGAGTAGAGGTGGAGGAGAACCTCCCTCGATCTGCCGGACACACTCTTCTTAATACACCCCAGGATCCCATTGGCCTTTTTGGCCACCAGGGCACATTGCTGTCCCATGGATGTGATCCAGCAGCACTCCCAGGTCCCTCTCCATGGGCTGCTCTCCAGCGATCACCTCCCATCCTGTACTGGTGCAGTTTATTATTCCTCCTCAGGTGCAGGACTCTGCACTGATCCTTGTTGAACCTCATTAGGCTCCTCTGCGCCCAGCTCTCAGTCTGTCCACGATATGCACAATCCCTCCCACATGCTGATATCTCAGGAGGAATGCATCATGTGAACCCACACCTTACTAACCTAGATACACACACACACACCTCCTCCTTGCAGCTGCTTCCACCCTCCAAGAAACAAGCAAAATATTATGACTATCTGATCATGCTGAGACCTTCTTAGACATGATCAGTTCAAATGACCCCAAAGCTCCCCAGGCAGATCAGAACTAGGACATGGGATCTGCATGCTAAAACTAGGATATCAGAACTAGGATGCAATCTGCAGGAAAGGAAAGTAGGAACAAACAATGCTTTAAAAAAAAAAAAAATCCTATCCAAGTAACAAAGAAAGAGGCAGGGAGGAGGACCAGACCTAGTGAATTATAGCAAGAACATAGCTTGGAAAATTAAGAGACAGATGCAACCTGGGCTGCATAAAAAAAAGTGTAGCCAGCAGATTGAGAGAGGTGATTCTGCAGCTCTCTTCTGGTGAGACCTTACCTGGAGTACTGAGTCCAGCTACGTGAGACCCAAAACAAGAGAGGCTTTGAGAGGTTTTGTTGTTAGGTGGTTGTTTTTCTTACAGTGACTCTCAATAAAAGACAATCTGACTAGGTCACGTTAAACTGAAGATCAAAACACAGATCAGCCTCCAGGGATGGTCTGCCTTAATGCAGGGGTACTACACCGGTTCCCCTCCAGGGGGAGAGGAATTTCAATGCAACTCACAACCCATTAAAAGAAAATACATGACTCATGGAAGTTTCCTTAAGTTTGAGAAAACGTGTGGGAAGTAAACAGAGGTAAGTGCCAGGATAAACAGTGCCATGCTGCATCCTGATTAGACAGCTCACAGTAAAAGGACAAGGAGTGGGTTGAAGCCTGTAAGCAGGACGATGCTCTCACATCCACCTCAGTCATGTACCTATGAAGCAAACATTTCTGCCCTCCCACTTGCTAAAGTAACTTGACTCCAGTCTCTGAAATCCTACCTACACTTCAGCCTTGTAAAACCTAAACTTCTAATGCTTCTCCTACTTTGCTTGTGAGACTTGAGCCAAAGAGCCAATTTACTCCCTGAACCTACAGCCACCCTCCCCAGCCTCCTGCACTGCCAAACCCTGGCCTGAGGAGTGGACTTTTCTCTCTTTGGGATTATGGACACAGAGAAGGTGCACTCAGCCTGCATGCACATTCTGTCAGGATGACCAAGGTTGGCTCATGGGTTTGCTGTGTTGAATTAAACTAAGTTGCTGTTCTAGGATTTACACACACATGCACATCCCTCTCTATGGAAGAATTTACCTATCCTTCTGAGGGCATAAGAGAAAAGGTAGGAAGGACCAAGAGGACCCTTATCAACTGAGGTATTGAGTCTGCTCCTACACTATGGAGAAAGCAAGGGAAAGAGCATCCCTGGGTTTAGCCTACCATGCCAGATGCAACTAGTGAGTGCCAGGGACCTGCATAGTGAGAGCCCAAATTTGATAATGAAGATAAAGACTCTAAACTGCACTTAAAATTGTCCATATTTCCACACTCCATTTTTTGCCTGGATGGTCTCTGTTTTTAGGGTACTTGCACACCATGACCATATTACCCATGGGGATGGGAGCGAAAGAGAGAAAAGGTTTGCTGTTTGCCCATAGCAGTAGGATCACAGAATGTTAAGGGTTGGAAGGGACATCTGGAGATCTTCAAGTCTGCCCCTCCTACCAGAGCAGGACCATATAATCTACTGCAAGTCGCACAGGAACACATCCAAACAGGTCTTGAAAGTCTCCAGAGAAGGAGACTCCACCACAAACTCCCTGAGGAGCCTGTTCCAGTGCTCTGTGACCCTCTCCCCAGCAAAGCAGCTTCACTTGCTGTCAACACTTCAATGCTGTGGTGCACTTAACTGGCATGGAAAAATGTAGAAAACAGGCATCAGGACTGTCCAGTGCCAAATATGAAGAAGGGAGCAAAGTTCTGCCCTTGTTTCTGTCACAGCAACTAAAAGCATCAGGAAGGCAATAAGCTGCAGCAGCTGCCACCACCAGCAAAGCATCCCTGCATCACTTCACAGACATCAAAAGCTGCAGGAAGTCTGGGCCTTTACAGCCTTCCCTACAGAGGGACAGCAGCAAGTTTCTTCCCTTCACAGACAACTGACACAGAACAGGACAGGGCCCCTGAGGGAGATTCAGTGCCTCCTGACTCTCTGGGTGCCACCAGCTACATCATGTGTGTTTCCTCATCGCATTCCACATCCTCATGTGGCCCTGGACTGCCACTGCACACAGAAGCTCTTTACTTACTCCTCCAAAGGCCACCAGCACAGTGCAGGGCAGAAATTGATCCCATTTATGCCTTTTCCCAACAGCTCCTCTCCTCTGCATTACTGAGATACGTGGCTGCACTGGGAAAAAGTCCAGGCAAACACTGTGGAATACTGAAACAGATGGTGTGAGCATCCCACTGAAACACATTTTAAGAAGCCTCTTTTTAGTTTGGTTTTTACATTCTTACAAGCTGAAGTTGTAGGCCAAATTACTTGAATCATTCTCAGTATTACTTGGCCACAGATGTATAAAAGGGGTAAAAGTCCAAAATATAACTGGAGGGGGAGGGATGAGTACAAATCCAAAAGTCACCAAACAATCACAAAAGAGAAAACCATCGCAGAAAAATAAAACCAAACAGAACCAAAAGACCAAGACCCACAGATCACAGCACTAAAGCTGCAGACACATGGTTTCGTGCACTCAATTTTTCTGAGCATTGGCAAGAGCTCTTGCAACCACTGCCTTCCTAAAACCCTTCTGTGTGATGTGGAAAAGGTGGAAAAATGAGCAAGGAAAATACACACTGAGACTGGATCTTAGGAAGAAGTTCTTCAGTACAAGGGTGGTGAGACACTAGCACAGGCTGCCCAGGGAGGTTGTGGCTGCCTCTTCCCTAAGGGTGTTCAAGGCCAGGTTGGATGAGGCCTTGAGCAGCAGGAAGGTTGAAGCAGATGAGCCCTAAGGTCTCTTCCAACCTGAGCCCTTCTGTGATTCTCTAGGTGCAAATTCAAAAGTCACATCAAAATGCCAAGTTCTGAACAGCAGAACACACAATAATAAACCTTCCTTAATTAAAAATTTTCAGTCAACTACAAAGAAGTAAAAGTGGCAATCCTAAACACTCTCTTTGTGGGGAGTTTGAATTTTAATTTTCACTTAATTTAAGTAGTAGTTCTGGAAAAATCTTAGTTTAAATAATGTAGACCTATAGAATAAGATTAGAGCACCTGAAGGAAGCCTACAAGAAGGCTGCAGAGGGCCTGTTTCCAAAGGCCTGCAGTGACAGGATGAGGGACAATGGTTTGAAATTAGAGCAGATTTAGATTAGATGGTAGGAAGAAGTTCTTTACCGTGAGGGTGGTGGAATGTTGCAACAGGTTGCCCAGGGACCTGTAGTTGAGGCCTTGTCCTTCGAGATATTCAAGGTCAGGTTCAAGACAGCTCTCTGAGCAACCTGATCTGTGTTCAAGCAAAGCCTGGATGAGGCACTTAGTGTCATGGTCTAGTTGATTGGATAGGGCTGGGTGATAGGTTGGAGGTCTCTTCCAACCTGGTTGATTCTATGATCTAACAGAGGATAGCCCTGCTGACTGCAGGGGGGTTGGACTGGATGATCTTTGGAGGTCCCTTCCAACCCAAACCATGCTATGATTCCCTAGTAAAGAAAACAGTACACAGTTAATTAGATATAAATTATCTTTGATATAACTTCTTCATTCCATAAAAGCACACAGCTCAGAATTCTGCAGTCATACCAAAATGGACCTTATTGATTCATTGATTGGGTTGGAAGGGACCTTGAAGATCATATAATTCCAACCTCCCTGACATGGGCAGGGACACCTTCCACTAGCCCAGGTTGCTCAAGGCCTCAGATTTCATGTTTTACATTTAGCACCTTAAAAGTATCAGAAAAGAATCAATTTTGGCTTTTACTGGGTGGCTGTTATTTCAAAACAAAACTGAATTCAGTTAAGTAGTCACAGAAGTTGCATTATTCAGGGTTGGGGTTTTTTTTGTTAGCTTTACTTACATATATTCATGAAACTATTTCACAATCAAAATTAATAAATTCAGGTTTTTTTTTAAACACAAAGGTGAAAAATAGTCCCCTGGGTTGGTGGAATTAGGAGATTTGACTGTCTCCAGCTAAATGTTACCACTGAGAACCAGAAAAATCTCAGTCTTTTGTGCTTATGATGTATTCAAAAGATACCAGAAGCCTTTTCTTAATTGAAAATTAGCTAATGATCATTGAAATCAATTAGCTGAATCCACTGAAATGGAGAAAGTATCCTTTCTGCCCCTGCAAAAGAAATGAGTTTTCAAAAGCTTTCAACCTGAATAATGGGCAACCAGAGTCACAGCCAAGGACTTTAATTAGTTCAGTTGTCTGATGTTCTTTAGCACTCAGGCAACAAAGGTGCTGTTCCCTGTTTTAGTTAAGGAAATGGACATTGCAGTGAGTTTTAGCACATTTCAGAAGTGTTCATGGAAAGGAAAAAAAAAAAAAAAAAAGAAAGAAAGAAATGCTAAAAGCATGGATATAATTCTAAATAACAACCCATTACCCACTTCATTAACTCACTGCCTTGAAGAACAAAGCCCACCACAGCTCCAGAGCTGGCCCAGACTGTGCAGTAAAAGGGAACGCCTGCATCAGTTGCTTTCCTTTTGCAACAAGTATTTCAACATCAAGTCAGAAAATGTGTTCACTTCTTAACACAATGATTATAATATTGAACAGACATCACTAACCAAGCACAGCAGCCACAGCAAAGACAAAATCACACAATCGGTCAGGGTTGGAAGGGACCACAAGGATCATCCAGTTCCACCCCCCCTGCCATGGACAGGGACACCCTACCCTAGATCAGGCTGGCCACAGCCTCATCCAGTCTAGCCTTAAACACCTCCAGGGATGGGGCCTCAACCATGTCCCTGGGCAACCCATTCCAGGCTTTCACCACTCTCATGCTGAAGAACTTCCTCCTCACCTCCAGGTTGAATCTACCCACCTCCAGCTTTGCTCCATTCCCCCTAGTCCTGTCACTACCTCATAGCCTAAATAAATGCTGAGGTCCCACTATGTCCATTTTAAAGGTAGAAAGTAAACACTACAAATCTCCCCAGTGGACATCTACATTGCATGACCTATTTTAAAAAGGCAGAACTTTTATCAGCACTGGAATATGCATCTCAAGTCATTTACAGGCAAAGGAAATGTTCCCATCTATTTATTTATTACTTTTAATGTGCCAGATACCTGCATATAATAGAACTTGAACACATAGCCCACTTAAATATCAGCTCATAGCAGTCAATCCACTTAAATATCAGCTCATTTTGCTTCCTAACCCGAGAACACAAAAAAAAAAATAATAAGCCCACATTATTGTACAACAAATCTTCACGGAGCCACCTGAAGCAATGAACATTTTCAGTCTTTGCAGCATATAAGCAAAACTCATCGCCACAGACAACTGGAAACACATTAGCAGTTTCCTGCTTTAGACATTCATCAGTATCCAAGTGTGCTGGTTTGAGGCTAATTGGAATATTTTAATGGAGAAAATTGTATTACAGGTTGTGAAAGGAAAACAATGGTGATGCCTACTTCACTCATAGGCTTGCTGAGATGTATAAGAAAGGAATACAAAACAAAGATAAGACACTCGGGCTTGCAGACAGGCTGTCTAGCTTCTGGCCTCCTCCTCTCTGCCAAGTAACCTCACTAACCACTTTCCTTCTAACTCCCCTGGCCCATCCTCCAAACTCACCTTGCGCATAAGGCAAACCCTGGGGTAAGGTAGAGGGGTGGGGAAAAGGTGGAAGGGTGGTTGGGAGCCCCTCCTGGGGACTCTGATTTCTGGGAGGGCTGTTGTGTTTCTGTATTACCTTTAACTTGTCTATTTCTGTAAATATTCCTGTATATTGTACATATCTCTGCTTGTATATTGTGCTAAGCTGTAAACAGAGCTTCAGTCCTTAACTTCCAGCCAGCTGAGTCTAGTCTGGGTGATCTTACAAAGTGTGGCGGGGCAGGGAACTCCCAAACCATCACACCAAGGTTTGTAGAGGGGAGGTAGAAGTGGAGTTTGGAAAACATGAAGGCAAATCCACAAAACAACTCAAATCTCTGTGCGCTCCTCCCGCACAAAGGCAAATTCCTGCAATCAAAAGCAAGATGACCTACACCCCCTGTGCTGCTGAGCTGAAAAGTGCTAAGACATAAGCCACCTAGGAGAGCAGGGTGAAAGCATTCCTGTCCCGTTACACCTCAAGGAACTACAAGAAAACAAATATGGAAGTCACCTTGGCAAGTGGGCAGATTCATCTTCCACCGTGAGGTCTGTCTGTACCATCTCCTGTTTCAGTTCTCCGATTTCTGAGGCAATTGTGTCAATGAGCTAGAAGAGGGACAAAAATAGTGTGACGTCAAGGGAGTGGAAGAGGCGTGGAGAGAAGCAGCCTGGGCAAGTTTAGTCACCAGAGATTACAAACTTTTTTTTTTTTTTTTAAATTGCATCCTATTTGGACTTCCCCTTGCAGAGGAAAAAGTTAAGGGTTGGGGCCGCTGTTGGAATAAGAGTAATTCCTGGTTTGTGCCAATACAAAACCTTCCATGTTGGCTAGCTAGTTTTATTTAAATAGATTAAATCTGCAGCCTCAACATATAGAACAGCTTAAGAGAATTAAAAAGATTTGATTTTCTGTAGCATTTANCATCTCAAGTCATTTACAGGCAAAGGAAATGTTCCCATCTATTTATTTATTACTTTTAATGTGCCAGATACCTGCATATAATAGAACTTGAACACATAGCCCACTTAAATATCAGCTCATAGCAGTCAATCCACTTAAATATCAGCTCATTTTGCTTCCTAACCCGAGAACACAAAAAAAAAAATAATAAGCCCACATTATTGTACAACAAATCTTCACGGAGCCACCTGAAGCAATGAACATTTTCAGTCTTTGCAGCATATAAGCAAAACTCATCGCCACAGACAACTGGAAACACATTAGCAGTTTCCTGCTTTAGACATTCATCAGTATCCAAGTGTGCTGGTTTGAGGCTAATTGGAATATTTTAATGGAGAAAATTGTATTACAGGTTGTGAAAGGAAAACAATGGTGATGCCTACTTCACTCATAGGCTTGCTGAGATGTATAAGAAAGGAATACAAAACAAAGATAAGACACTCGGGCTTGCAGACAGGCTGTCTAGCTTCTGGCCTCCTCCTCTCTGCCAAGTAACCTCACTAACCACTTTCCTTCTAACTCCCCTGGCCCATCCTCCAAACTCACCTTGCGCATAAGGCAAACCCTGGGGTAAGGTAGAGGGGTGGGGAAAAGGTGGAAGGGTGGTTGGGAGCCCCTCCTGGGGACTCTGATTTCTGGGAGGGCTGTTGTGTTTCTGTATTACCTTTAACTTGTCTATTTCTGTAAATATTCCTGTATATTGTACATATCTCTGCTTGTATATTGTGCTAAGCTGTAAACAGAGCTTCAGTCCTTAACTTCCAGCCAGCTGAGTCTAGTCTGGGTGATCTTACAAAGTGTGGCGGGGCAGGGAACTCCCAAACCATCACACCAAGGTTTGTAGAGGGGAGGTAGAAGTGGAGTTTGGAAAACATGAAGGCAAATCCACAAAACAACTCAAATCTCTGTGCGCTCCTCCCGCACAAAGGCAAATTCCTGCAATCAAAAGCAAGATGACCTACACCCCCTGTGCTGCTGAGCTGAAAAGTGCTAAGACATAAGCCACCTAGGAGAGCAGGGTGAAAGCATTCCTGTCCCGTTACACCTCAAGGAACTACAAGAAAACAAATATGGAAGTCACCTTGGCAAGTGGGCAGATTCATCTTCCACCGTGAGGTCTGTCTGTACCATCTCCTGTTTCAGTTCTCCGATTTCTGAGGCAATTGTGTCAATGAGCTAGAAGAGGGACAAAAATAGTGTGACGTCAAGGGAGTGGAAGAGGCGTGGAGAGAAGCAGCCTGGGCAAGTTTAGTCACCAGAGATTACAAACTTTTTTTTTTTTTTTTAAATTGCATCCTATTTGGACTTCCCCTTGCAGAGGAAAAAGTTAAGGGTTGGGGCCGCTGTTGGAATAAGAGTAATTCCTGGTTTGTGCCAATACAAAACCTTCCATGTTGGCTAGCTAGTTTTATTTAAATAGATTAAATCTGCAGCCTCAACATATAGAACAGCTTAAGAGAATTAAAAAGATTTGATTTTCTGTAGCATTTATTTTCTCAAATTAAAAAAAAAAAAACCAACCAAAAAACAACAACAACCAAGCAACCAACCACCACTTTACTTAGAAGAGTTCCATCTGAAATAGTTATTTCAGAAGGGACACTATGCCAGCATTATGATGTGGAGGAAAAGTAACAAAGCAAGAAGGAAATGGGTGGCTGCTTTTCATATGAGGTCTTGGACTGCACTTGGAACAGGACAACTTCAATTAAAAAAAGAACTGCTCTGTGACACCTCAGCTCAGGTGGAACACAACATTTTGGGTATGAGGGCACAAACTGATTTTGAAGTGGGAGAGATTAGCACTAGAGCTGCATCCTGAGAAGCACAGCATTTGCAAGCCAGATGTCTGGGAAACATCTTATTGAGCTTGAGTTTGCAAAGCTTGCTGTCCTCAACATTCTTTGCAGCAACTGCATCGAGTTTGCCTGACACACCACACCGCAACAGCACACAAACCCAGGCAATGTTCCCTCACTCTGCTGAAACCAATGCAGCAATACCATCTCCTTTACCACCACCCTTACACCTCAGAGCAAACAAACAAAAACCCCAGCAGATGAAATCATAACAGCTTTCTAGTCCACGTCAGAACAGTCTTCAGAGCTGCGACAAGACTGCCCTGAGTCCCACTTCTGCTAGGAAGCTCAGCATAACTGCATCTTAAAGAATTGCAGGCAACATTTTCCTATGCTGTCTTATTGGCAGTTTTCCTCTACCTCAGAAATTCACCCCCTGCTTTGCTGTGCAGCATAACATTGATCAATCCAAGAGAAGTTTCATTCTCCACGTACAACAGACCAACTCCAGTAAGTATATCTTATGTGAGAATCAATCACCATATACTACAACCGTACCACAGGGCTTCTTTCTGGCAAGGTCAGAGCTCCCAGCCATGCTGCACCACTGGCATTACAGCCTACAAAGATCTTCCACCTGCTGACTCTCAAGCACCCCCTGAGTCACTGCAGTGAGATGTGAGCAATGCCTTCCTGACCATGGGAAAGAGCAGCAGGAGGAACCTCCATCACCACAGCAGAGCAGCCTTGCATCTCACCGCAGCACTCGGCACCCCCACCAAAACAGCACCTCCAAAAAAGAGCCACCAAGCACCCTGCTAGGCACAGGTAAATTTCTCCTTTCATCTGCAGAGGGGATGAATCCAGCCCCCACAGGTGGCACTGCTGTTGGATGAGTCCAGCTAGAAAGCCACTGCATTGTCATGCACCTGTGGTGGTGGTGCTGTGGGCATCGCCTCGGCAGGAAGCTTTGAGCTGGGTAGCCAGGTTCTATCTACACATGGCTGATTGTATCTTGCGGATCACACCGGGTGTTTTTTCCTCTTTTAAAGCCTCTATCACCATCATCCTTAATGCATTGACTCTTGTATACCTCTGACACAATACAGCTGCAATCCTCACTGACCATCTGATGGAAGGGGAGTTTCATGCTGTGCTGTGCTGCCCTCCAACAGTTCTACCCCTTCCCTAGGGCTGGCTTGGCTGCTTACCCAGCTGGTTCAGCTTGCTAGGTTAAGAGACTTCTTCATTTTGTATTTTGGTTCAGTTTCTGTTGTCTTCATGACCGGAACCTAATCTCTGAGGGGTCAGACAAGCTCCAGAGCAGACACCAGAAAACAGAGGAGAGGACCAGGCTGGGAGTACATCTGCCCATTCCATACTAGCTCCCATCTGCCCCAATGTGAAATCACACCCTGTTGTCCAGCCACCTCAGCAGACAGCCCAGAGTTTGGGGTTCTTTGTGTTGACCTGGGAATAGAGCATCTATGCCCTGGTTTAGGCACTCCAAAATAGCCAATAACTGGATTCATGGAATGGTTTGAGTTGGAAGGGACCTTGAAGCTCATCTAGTCCCAACCCCTCTGCCACAGGCAGGGACAACTTCTACTGGACCAGACTGCTCAAAGCCTCATCCAACCTGGCCTTGAACATTTCCAGGGAGGGGGCATCCATGACCTCCCTGGGCAATCTGTTCCAGTGTCTCACCACCCTTACTGTAAAGAATTTCTATCTAATATCCAGACTAAATCTGCCCTCCTCAAGCTTCAATCCACTCCCTCTCACCCTGTCACAGCCAGCCCTTGTAAAAAGTCCCTTCCTGGCTTTCTTGTAGACCCCCTACAGGTACCAGAAGGCCACTGTAAGGTCTCCTCAGAGCCTTTTCTTCTCCAGGCTGAATAGCCCCAACTGTCTCAGTCTGTATATGGAAGGTTCAAGTCTTCCAGTAGCAAAACTCACACTTTTTGGGTGACACTTACTACTGAAGAAAATAACTACCAGCCTCCAGCATGTCCCTATCATTCACTGTACTCAGAGTGCATGTGATGGTCTAAGAAACAAATCCCAGGACATGCAGATCTCTGCAGCAGTAACTCTCTGCTGCTGTTAAAACCTTTCTGAAGTTGCAGCTGAACACAACTGAAAGGTGAATTATTACTTGAACTGACCAGCTGACAGCTTCTTCTGTTTTCCCACCAGACAGCCACAAAGCCTCTAGCATTGTCTGTGGAGTCAGGAAGAGAACTGCCTTACATGCTTCATCCTGCAGTGACAGCTAGAAAATTAACATCTCTAAAGGATGAAGCTAAGCTCAGGCTTTAGTTTTAAATCACAGCATTCCCTGCAGATGCTTCCTATTGACTGTGAGAGTGTGAAGTTTGTCAAGCACCAAGGCATTACAAATATGAGCAATTTAGCCAGCTGTAAATCCATTAGGGGCTTCCTGTCACAGCTTGCCTGGAGCCATCTCAGAAGGAAGATACCACTGCTTGGCTACCAACACGCAACACGAGTCAGTGCCTGGAGCCTCACTATAGAAGAAACTGATTCACCACAATCTACAACCGTATTTCACCAGTTAAAATGTGGGCTCGTGATGGTGGCAAGACTCTGGAATAGGTTGCCCAGGGAGGTTGTGGGTGCCTCTTCCCTGGGGGTGTTCAAGGCCAGCTTTGAGTGGCTGAATGGCAGGGGGGATGGTGTAAACAATCTCTAAGGTCCCTTCCAACCTAAGCCATTCTATGATTCCAAGGAAATCACCACCTGAAGCTCAAGATATTCATAGAATCATAGAATGGTAAGGTTGGAAGGGACCTCAAGGATCATCCAGTTCCAACCCCCTGCCATAGGCAGGGACACCTCCCACTAGCACAGGTCACTCAAGGCCTCATCCAACCTGGCCTTGAACACCTCCAGGGAGGGAGCAGCCACAACCTCCCTGGGCAACCTGTGCCAGTGTCTCACCACCCTCACTGCAAACAACTTCCTCCTAACATCCAGTCTAAATCTTCCCTCTGCCAGTTCAAACCCATTGCCCCTTGTCCTGTCATTGCAAGACCTTATAAATAGTCCCTCCCCAGCCTTCCTGTAGGCCTCCTTCAGATACTGGAAGGCCACTCCAAGGTCTCCTGGAAGCCTTCTCTTCTCCAGGCTGCAGGCCCCCAAATCTCATGTCCTGTCCTCATAGTAGAGCTGCTGCAGCCCTCTGATCATCTTTGTGGCCTCCTCTGGACCCACTCCAACAGTTCCATGTCCTTCCTGTGCTGGGGGCTCCAGAACTGCACACAGGACTCCAGATGGGGTCTGATGACGATTCAAGGATTAAATCTGCTATTAAAATACTTATTGTAGCAAGGGTGCTGCCACATGCATAGAATGGTTTGGGTTGGAAGGGACCTTGATCATCCAGTTCCAACCCCCCTGACATAGGCAGGGAGACCTTCCACTAGCCCAAGTTGCTCAAGGCCTCATCCAACCTGGCCTTGAACAAGAATTAAAAGAAGAAGGGGGCATCCATGAACTCCCTGGGCAACCTGTTCCACCTTCTCTGTAAAGAATTTCTGATCTCCAGCCTAAATCTTTCCTCCTCAAGCTTCAATCCATTCCTTCTCATCGTATCACAACAAGCCCTTTAGAAAAAAAAACAAACCAAAAAATCTACAAAAAAACCCCAACAGAAACAAAAACACCACAAAAACAAAGCTAAAATTACGAAACCAAAAAACAAACCACGAAAACAAATAAACCCACAAAAAACAAACAAAACCAAAACCCCAACCCCAAAAGAAATCAAAAAATCCCATACAAAAACAAAAAAACCCCAAAAGAACACAAAACACAAACAAAACAACAAAAAACACTCCAGTAAAAAAAAAAAAAACAAAAATGAACAAAACCACCAAAACACACATACAAAAAAAAAAAAACCCTCCACAAAAAAAAAACCACCCCCCAAAAAAAAAATAAATCTGTTTTTTGTTGCTGTTTGTTTGATTTGCTTTGGTTTTTTCCTTGTTTGGATTTTGATTGTTTGTGGATTTTGTTTTTGCTGGTTTTTTTTTTTTTTTTGTTGTTGTTGTGGTTTAATTTTGGTTTGTTTCCTTTTTTAATAACCTGCTAATATTGTCTGCAAATGGCAACTAATTTTCCTTAAATTAGAATCACAGAATCAGTCAGGGTTGGAAGGGACCACAAGGATCACCCAGTTCCAACTCTCCTGCCATGCCCAGGGCCACCTCACACTACATCAGGCTGTCCACAGCCTCATCCAGCCTGGCCTTAAACACCTCCAGGGATGAGGCTTCCACCACCTCTCTAGACAACCCCTTCTAGGGTCTCACCACCCTCATGGTGAAGAACTCCTTCCTAATTCTTTTTCATGTTAAAACACAAACAGAAAAGTTTACTCTTCTGATTGAAGAATAAAACAGTCTTGGGGAGTTGCATCATTTGTGTATTGTTGTAACTGACTTGACACACACTGTTATGACAGCATCTGACAAATCATTTTCTATTACAGATCATAAGGTTTATGACACCATTTCTGAAGTATTTAGGATCAATGAAACTTCTGCTCATTATACAGCCTAAGCAATGCTTGCATGATTAGCATTACACCAGATGAGATGTTAATAATATCCTTCTACAAAATGCAGGAAGGATCCTGGGCAGGTGCTATTATTAGCTCCAACCCTGAACAAACAAGCAGCAGCAGAAGGCTGCCACTTTCTTAGAGGAAGGGCTCAGAATATCTGAACTCTTCAGACAGATCTCTCTACTTGCAAAGAGCCTGGTTCCTGTTTCACTGGGAACAATGAGAAAACTCACTTGTTAGTTCAAACAGATGTGAAACTAAGACCTCAAGAGGCAACTTCCACAGGAAAATGCAACAGAAGTGGATGGATAGATTTGTCAGAGGGCTCTGGTACTATGAAGCAGACACAGAATTGTGTCATAGAATTGTTTTGCTTGGAAAAGACCTCTAAGATCACTGAGTCCAACCATTGACCTGGCACCATCATGGCCAGTAAACCATGTCCCAAAGTGCCATGGCCACAAGTTTCTTGAACACTTCCAGGGATGGTGACTCCACCACCTCCCTGGGCAGCCACCCAACCCTCCCTTGCCACCATTTCAGGGTATTTCCTCTCCTCCTATCACCTGATACTGAAGAGTTAGACCCCCACCTCACTACAACCTCCTTTCAGGGAGTTGACCCAATGAGCCTAAAGACTTAAAAAATGGTTTGAAGAAACCTATCA
Organism: Ramphastos sulfuratus; assembly: GCA_013399055.1. Taxonomy (NCBI): domain Eukaryota; kingdom Metazoa; phylum Chordata; class Aves; order Piciformes; family Ramphastidae; genus Ramphastos; species Ramphastos sulfuratus. The sequence goes on along the minus strand of WBNM01015568.1, from coordinate 22,091 downwards.
CTGATTATTTAAGATTATGAAATAAATATTACCCTGCTGTGCTACAGAGGCTTACACGAAAAATAATGCACCTGACATGTCAGGAGAACTATCTAGAATCAAAAACAAAATCAGAATTAAAAGGAGACCTTATCTAACATGATAAATAGCCCTTTTTGTGTCTCATGTTCTTCCTTTGGAGGTTATTTCTGATAAAGCATCATTCTCTAAATTAGAAAGAAACTACAATACAACCACTGTAAACCCAAATAATAACTATGACTCAGGGAGCATGAAGTCAGAGAGCAGCCCAGCACAGTATTCCCTAACCAAACCTATCCTAAACATTAGATTGCCACAAATATCCATGTACTAACTGTTTGCATTCCTAAAATCCATGAAGGAAGTAACAAAATGCAAACATCTTCAGCCACAATGTCTCCTTTCATAACATATCATGCTACACTTGCTGTCCACTGAGTCCTCAGTCAACAACACTGATCTCAGCTTCAAGAAGCTGGCAGGGCTGACAATATAATACATAGAATCATAGAATGGCAAGGTTGGAAGGGACCTCAAGGATCATCCAGTTCCACCCCCCTGCCATAGGCAGGGACACCTCCCACTAGCACAGGTCACTCAAGGCCTCGTCCAATCTGGCTTTGACCACCTCCAGGGAGGGAGCAGCCACAACCTCCCTCCGCCAGCTGTTCCAGTGCCTCACCACCCTCACTGTAAAGAACTTCCTCCTAACATAACACAGTAAAGGTCATTTAGTCCAACCTCCCTGCAGGCAGCAGTGACATCCTCCACTAGATCAGGTTGCTCAGAGCCTTGAATATCAGGCACCTCCCTGGGCAACCTGTTTCAGTGTTCCACCACCTTCATGGTAAAGGACTTAGAATCATAGAATGGTAAGGTTGGAAGGGACCTCAAGGATCATCCAGTTCCACCCCCCTGCCATAGGCAGGGACACCTCCCACTAGTACAGGTCACTCAAGGCCTTGTCCAATCTGGCTTTGATCACCTCCAGGGAGGGAGCAGCCACAACTTGTTCCCAACATCTTTTCTATTTTAAAACCATTGTCCCTCGTGCTGTCACTGCAGGCCTTTGGAAACAGTCCCTCTCCTGCCTTCTTGTAAGCCCCCTTCAGCTACTGCAAAGCTGCTATTAAGTCTCCCCAGAGCCTTCTCTTCTCCAGGCTGAACATCAGCTCCCTACATACACACCACAAACAACTCAGGTGAGCTCCCCAGTGCTCTCTCACCAGAGCACACATGTTCCACTTTCATTTTACATCTTTCAGGATGTCATATAAACAGCAAAAGTTAGAGCAAGCAGGTTCACTACAAGCAACATACTCCCAAGCAGCCACAGTCACCTTTCTGAAGCTGCTCTGCCTCCACACACGTCACTGCTGTGCACCAGGGAAAGCTCAGAGCACCACAGAATGGCTTAGAAAGGACCTCCATAAATAGAACCATAGAATCAGTCAGGGTTGGAAGGGACCACAAGGATCAACTAATTCCAACCCCCCTGCCATGGGCAGGGACACCCTAACCTAGATCAGGCTGGCCAGAGCCTCATCCAGCCTGGCCTTAAACACCTCCAGGGATGGGGCCTCAACCACCTCCCTGGGCAACCCTTTCCAGGCTCTCACCACTCTCATGCTGAAGTACTTCCTACTCACATCCAGTCTGAACCTCCCCACCTCCAGCTTTGCTCCATTCCCCCCAGTCCTGTCACTACCTGCTAGCCTAAAAAGTCCCTCCCCAGCTTTTTGTAGGCCCCCTTCAGATACTGGAAGGCCACAATAAGCTTGGAGCCTCCTCTTCTCCAGATCATCCAGTCCAACCCCCATGCCAAAGATTACCGAGGGCAGGTCACACAAGCACACATTCAGGTGGGTTTTGAAAGCCTCCAGAGAATGAGACTCCACAACCTCTCTGGGCAGCCTGCTCCAGGGCTCTGTTGCCCTCAC
>WBNM01015568.1:0-20010 GCA_013399055.1 Ramphastos sulfuratus | reverse complement strand
AACCTCCTGCTGGCCACAACCACCCTTCAGGTAGTTGTAGACAGCAAGAAGGTCTCCCCTGAGCCTCCTCTTCACCAGGCTAAACAATCCCAGCTCCCTCAGCCTCTCCTCATAGGGCTGTGCTCGAGGCCTCTCATCAGCCTCGTTGCCCTTCTCTGGACACGTTCAAGCACCTCAATGAGGGTCTGACCTAATGTCTGTTTCAGGACAACTAAGGATAAAAAAAATAAAATAATGACTCATTCCTCACTGCATGGTAACTCAGTTCCTGGGTTATTTTGTGTTATTTTGCACAAACAACAAACAAAAATGTCATCTTTCAGAGAGTGCAAAGAGTCAGCCAAGGTGACCACTGCAGAATGTTTCCAAACCCTGAGATTTACAGCATCTAAAGAGGAAAAGGTAAGATCAGTGATTCTAATCTGACATGGGAACACAAGCTAAAGACAGCAAGGATCAGTATCAGCCTGGACAAATGCGTCTCAGCACTTACAACCCCCCCCTCTTCCTGCCAGCATCTCATTTTTCATTCTTTCTGGAGACTTGCATCCTCTTTGGCATCACATCTTTTCCTTCCTGTTTTGATAAGCAGAGCATAGCAACCCTCAAAGAGACCCCTGTGTGACAAGGTGGCAAAGTGCCAGAGATGAGCCAAACTGGGAATGCTATTTCTGAACACGTCCAAGTGTCTGAATACAATCAAATATTTTTATAGATGGCTGAAATTTCTGGTTATTTTGCACAGGAAGCTATGAATTCTGAAGACCCCTAATATTGTGCAGTGTCTTACTCATCAGTAAGCAACAAAGCTTTACCTGATGCTTGATTTTAGTGGTGTAAAACATCGATGCCAGTTCAATAAAGATTGGAATATTTTCCTAAGGAGGGGAATGGTTCAGTAACAAGGATGTTTATCAGAGACATATATTTAGTTTCTTGTATTACCACAGATTCCTTCTGTATCCTCTGGCAAACCATTCAGTCCCACAATTACCAAGCCTAACTCCATTCCATCTTTGATTCATTTTTACTACTTGCTGGCTGGGTGCCTTCATCAGTGGTAAGGTAGAAAGACTGCAGAGAGTTTAGCCTGTAAAACTACAGAGTTTTGCCCTTTATAAATGGGAGACAATACTGGTTTTGTGGTGGTACTAACAGTTGAAAAGGATGAACATGAAAAAAACTAAGAGATGATTTCAAGCTACAGCAATGAGATCTACTTAAGAATCAGAAATAAAAGATGGAATCTCCCACTGGTATTTGTCAATGAATTTTCTCATAAACATTGCTCCTCATGAGGATTTAAGTGCCCTGAGAAACTGCACTGTCAGCATGCTAAAAGTTTCTTGAGCAACCTTAAAGCAGCAAGCACAACATGAGAGCCATACACAGAAGTACACTACCTAAGTCTCTGCATTTGGAAGAGCATTCTGAAAAACAGGTCAGTATGGGTATAAAGGCTGCATTTTAATGACTAGATTTCCTAAATGGAGACAAGGAAAGCCAATTAAAATAATAAACTGAAAACAAGGCTGAGTGCAAGGTCCTACACTTGGGTCGAGGCAATCCCAAGCACAAATATAGGGTGAGTAAGAAGTGGCTTGAGAGCAGTCTGGGGGGAAGAGGATTTGAGGGTGTCAGATGATGAAAAGCTCAACATGAGCCAGCAATGGTCACTGGCAGCCCAAAAGGCAACCATGTGCTGAGCTGCATCAAAGTCAATGAAAGCAGCAGGACTGGGAGGTGATTCTGCCCCTCTGCTCTCATGAGGCCCCACCTGCAGTACTGTGTCCAGCGCTGGACCCCTCAGCAAAAGAAGGACGTGGAACTGCTGCAGCAGGTCCAGAAGCCATGAAGATGATCAGAGGGCTGGAGAACCTCCTCTGTGGGGACAGGCTGCCAGAGTTGGGGCTGTTCAGCTGAAAGAAAAGAAGGCTGCAGAGAGACCTCAGAACATCCTTCCAGTACCTGAAGGGAGCTGCAAGGAAGCTGGGAAGGGACATTTTACAAGGGCATGTAGTGTTAGGATGAGAGGGAATGGATTGAAGCTGGAGGAGGGCAGATTTACACTGGAGATTAGAAAGAAATTCTTTCCAGTGAGGGTGGGGAGACACTGAAACAGGTTGCTCAGGGAGGTCATGGATGCCTCCTTCCCTGAAAGCGTTCAAGGTCAGGTTGGATGAGGCCTTCAGCAAGCTGGGCTAGTGGAATGTGTCCCTGCCCATGGCAGGGGTTTTGGAACCAGATGATCTTTAAGGTTCCTTCCAAACCAAACCATTCAATAACTCCATGATTCTATTAAAAAAAAATCTGGCATTCCAGTTGATATTTTTGCTTTCTCTTCCAGCTATAGCAAACGTACCTGCTGTTGTCACACTTGCACAGACAGAAGGGAGGGACAGAAGAAGATCATCTCACTGTACACACAAGGCACAGACACCAGGTACACTACGCACAGGCTGGATACATCCATGCCTGCAGTTCCCAACCTGACACTGCAGGTTGAGAACCACAGCCTAGCAGTGCAATTTCCCAGGCATGGTGAGAGGTCTGGAAAAGGTAATATTGAGGTGTCTTTTATTCCCACTGTTCTTCAGGCCATTCCCCTGTCAGGCTGTCCTTATGAAAATTTTAGACAACCTTTCTTAATTGACAGTGTTTCTTATGGCCTTAGAGAGTCCAGTGCTCAGGAAGCATAGAATGGTAAGGTTGGAAGGGACCTCAAAGCTCAGCCAGTTCCAACCCCCTGCCATAGGCAGGGACACCTCCCACTAGCACAGGTCACTCAAGGCCTCATCCAACCTGGCCTTGAACACCTCCAGGGAGGGAGCAGCCACAACCTCCCTGGGCAACCTGTGCCAGTGTCTCACCACCCTCACTGCAAACAACTTCCTCCTAACATCCAGTTTCAATCTCCCTTCTGCCAGTTCAAACCCACTGCCCCTTCTCCTGTCATTACAAAACCTTGTCAATAGTCCCTCCCCAGCCTTCCCATAGGCCCCCTTCAGATACTGGAAGGCCACTCTAAGGTCTCCTGGAAGCCTTCTCTTCTCCAGGCTGCAGAGCCCTAACTCTCTCAGCCTGTCCTTGTAGCAGAGCTGCTGCAGCCCTCTCAGCATCTTGGTGGCCTCCTCTGGACCCACTCCAACAGTTCCATGTCCTTCCTGTGCTGGAGGCTCCAGAACTGTACACAGGACTCCAGATGGGAATACTGCATTCCTAATCACTCTGAGTAGCTATAACCATGCTACTCAGAGTCATCATGCTATAACCATGGTATCATGCACAGAAGGTGCACAAAATAGCTATTAACCTATTTTCCACACAAAAATTACTTACACTGAAGGACTGCAGAACATCACATGGTACTTGCTTACAGTCCCACTAGCATCCTGATTCAGGCTCTGACCCAAAACATATTTTCCACTGGAATATGCCCTATTAGATGAGCTGTAAGCCACAGGACACTTCAAAACAGCCCCCAGAACATAGAAACACTGATTGGAATTATTTCTCTTTCCTCTCTATAAGCACATTCATGCCAGAACAGAACTATTAGTGCCTGTATCACCCAGGAAGGTGGACTGAGGATCTTAAGGGAGCAAACATTAGAGCCCTTTAAAATGTTTAAGCTAAGACATCTGCATTGCTGGATATTTCAGAGTGAGCTATGCACCAGCTTCTTGTTGATTTCAAACACTATGTGCTCAGGCTTTCAAAACAAACAAAAAGCAACCAAACAAAAACTACAAACTAGACAAAGCCACCAAAACACAAAACAGCCTGAAAAACTGAGTGCACCAAGCTGGCATTTTTGGAGTGTTCAGATTACCTACAAACAAGGAACTTTGCTTAACACAGGCAAGGAAATTAAATCAATTTTCAAATCAATAATAGAACTCATAAACCTGTACTGCAACTTGAAGCTACACAAATCCAGTTTATGAAAGTTCTGATAATTGTATGCTTAATGTTTATGTTCTCAGCATTAGCAGCAAAAATAACTACCTAACTAAAAAAGGCAGAAGCTGTTTTACACCAAGTGTTCTATTCAGTGTAGAGAAAAAGGCATACACATAGAGTAACTAACTGGGTAGTAATCTAACCACAAACACCACCTGTGAAAAAGAGATGCTCAGTAAAGTGCTTTCCATTTTACAGACATGTATGGGACCACACAGCACATCCTGCAGCACTCATTTCACATAAAATCATGTGCTTTAGGTTCTGAAAATAGCTCATTTACCTTAAAGAAGCTTCCTCTCTTGTCCAGACAACGGGCTCTCATTGTCAGAGATGACATCTTCCCCAGGAAGACTCCACTGTATGCCTTCAGCTCCTAAAAGCAGAGACATTTTTTAGCAGTTAGCCCAGTCTGTAGGAAATTCCTCTCTAAGCCACAGAAACAGTCACAACAAGCCTTCTGCCAAAACCCTTTCCATCAACAACGTGGTGCCATTTATTTCCTGCCAGAGTCCTTACATATCCCTTCAGTCTATCATTTTTCCAGAAAGTGCTTCAAAAAGACAGCACTGCTCAGAGCTCCATGCTTCTCCCTTCTCTTCACAGCTGATTCCCTAGCTGTGAGTAGATTTTAATGTGCTCATTAAAAAAGAATGCTAAAACATGATTGCTGTGTTTGTTTGCTTGACCTCAGCCTGAAATACAAACAGACCAAAACCTTTCATGTTGCTACAGTCCACTCTCAAATATTACAGTATTAATGGGGCTGAGCAGGACATGAATTAAAAATCACCCACAAGGGAGGAAACACTACCATGAATGTTAAAAAAAAAAAAAAAAAATCACTACAACCCTGAAAGCCCCCAGAACAAACCAACCAACCCACCCTAAATACTCTCCAAAAAATCCTGCTTGGAGCTCCTAAAATGCAGCTATGTCTTCTGAGAGTCATAGAATCATGGAATTGTTTTAGTTGGAAAAGATCTTTAAGATCAAGTCTAACCATCCACCTAACACCACCATGGGCATTAAACCATGTCCTGAAGTGCCATGGCCACATATTTCTTGAACACCTCCAGGGATGGAGACTCCACCACCTGTCTGGGCAGCCTGTGCCAATACCTGACTGCTCTTCCCATAAAGGAATTATTCCTAATATCCAACCTAAACCTCCCCTGGTACAATTTCAGGCCATTTCCTCTCATCCTATCACCTGATACTAGTGAGAATAGACCAACCCCACCTCCTTTCAGGGAGTCGTAGGGAGCAATGAGGTCTCCCCTCAGCTTTCCTCTTCTCCAGACTAGAACAGCTGAGGGAACTGAGGCTGTCCTCACCAGACCTGTTCTCTACACCCTTCACCAGCTTTGTGGCCCCTTTCTGGACACACTCCAGCACCTCAATGTCCTCCTTGTAGTCAGGGGCCCAAAACTGAATTCAAGGTGAAGCCTCACCAGTACTGAGCACAGGGACACAGTCTCTTCCCTACTCCTGCTGCTACAGGCCAGGCTGCCACTGCCCTTCTTGGGCACCTGAGCACACTACTAGAACCTGAAGATGAAGCTGGAAAGAAGCAGCAATACTGTTATCAGGTAAACTGAATAAATAGCTTAAACAATCAAAAAGAGTATAACACCACAGAACTAGAACACACACATAATGAGAAATATCATGGGAATGTTCTGCTGCTGACCAGTACAGCTCCTATGAAGTCACAACCAATTCACACCAGTTAGCTGTGACAAACTTCTGAGCTACACAGAAGCAAAGTTCCATGGCTAAAAAGTTCCTCTGAGATTTTTAACAGTGAGCTTTTAATTCCACTTAGCCAAACNGTGGGAGAGGGGAGATTTAGACTGGATGTTAGGAGGAAGTTCTTGGCAGCAAGGGTGGTGAGACACTGGCACAGGTTGCCCAGGCAGGTTGTGGAGCACAGAATCACAGAATGTGATCACATTCTGTGACTCTGTGCTTCATAACCTCCCTGGAGGTTTTCAGCACCACGTTGGATGAGGTCTTGAGCAACTGTTCTAGTGGGAGGTGTCACTTCCTATGGCAGAGGGTTGGAACTGGATGATCTTTGGGGTCCCTGCCAACCTAAACCATTCTATGATTCTATGAAACTCTTTTCCTCACACACACAGCTCCTGACCACTGAGAAGGTTGCTGTAGTTGTGATGGATGTGTTCAGTTATCTAAATGGTAAATGGTGCAAAACACTATAGCTCAAGCTAGAGGCACAGCTTTTGATTTGATACACACAGAGACTAAAATGCACATGGTACACAAATGAAAATATACAAGGCAAAGAGCAGCAAGGATACACAAGTTTAGTGGCATGGTTGCAAATGGAGCTTGAGCAAAATGAAGTAGCTAGGACACGAAATTCCCACAGCTTAAAAACCCCAAATTTGACACAAACCCACACCAGCCTGCACAGGCTTCTGCTTCCCTCTACTGCTTCAAGAGATGACATGGACAAGGAAAAGTGGGACCAAGGAGGAAGAAGAAGCTTAGAAGAAAAAAAAGGGTTAAAGTAGGAGCCTTGGTAAGCACTAGTACTAAAAAACTGTAAGACGTAGAAGCAACAGAAAGTAAACATTTTTCTCTTGATTTTTCTCTTGGTTCTAACATGTGGCAGGAAGCTTTAAAGTGTTCACCCTGCTTTCAGAGGTCACACCACAAGAGCACTAGAAAAGGTCACATTTTTCCACTTAGATTCTGGTTAAAAAGTAGTCATGCCAGGAAGTTCAGGAATCAGTCTGTTTTCCAGGCAAGTTTTCAGACTTCAAAGGTTAAAGGAAATACCCTCAATTCTGCACTCTTGTGAAAGCCAGGCACAAGAGAGTGACCAAAACGAAAACAAAAACAAGATTAAAAAGAATCACAGAACATCAGAGGTTGGAAGGGACCTCCAGAGATGATTGAGTCCAACCCCTGGCCAAGCAGGATCACCCAGGGTAGTCCACANAAAAAAAAAAAAAAATTTAAAAATAAATAATCTAGCTTTCTTTGTAAATGAGCACATTTAAATTAACATATTCCCAGAGGAGTCTCCAGAGCATTGCAATCAAAGTTGCCTCACTTAAAGCCTGTCTAAATAACTTGATTGCACCAACCCACCAAGAGACTGAAGTCCAGTGAAGAGAGTGGGTTTGCAAGTTGCTGTTATATCAGCTGAGCTTTGTGTTCTGCACAGGGACACAACACTGTTCTCCTCTGGGAAGCATCAGACATCTTAAAGACTTTGTTTAGAAGAGCCAAATACCCAATCTAAGGGTTGCAATAGAACCAGAGTTTTTAAATTCTAAAAGTTTTATTTCAATGAGTTCTGGAAAGGGAGTTTGCACCTGAAAGAGTTCACAGTATCACAGTATAAGCAAGGTTGGAAGAGACCTCAAAGATCATCAAGTCCAACCCATTACCACAGACCTCGAGACTAGACCATGGCACCAAGTGGAGAAACACATAAAAGGATTAGAATAAAAATTCAGTTTTCCAAGTTCATAGAATGGGTTGGGTTGGAAGGGATCTTAAGAGACCATCTAGTTCCAACTCCCTGCCATGGGCACAGGCACCTTCCACTAGCCCAGGTTGCTCAAAGCCTCATCCAACCTGGCCTTGAACACCTCCAAGGAGGTGGCATCATGACCTCCCTGGGCAACCTGTTCCAGTGTCTCACCACCCTCACTGGGAAGAATTTCTTCCTAATCTCCAATCTAAATCTGCCCTCCTCCAGCTTCAATCCATTCCCTCTCATCCTGTCACAGACAGCCCTTGTCAAAAGTCCCTTCCTGGCTTTCTTGTAGTTTGCTTCAGGTACTGGAGGGCTGCTATGAGGTCTGTAAGTTGATGCTATACTGTTAAATGACATCACTAACTTCAGTTGCACAAACACACACAGCACCCTCCCAAATCCCACAGATTAAGTGACTTACATGAGGTATGTCCTAGCAAGATTATGCAGTTGCAGATGCATCTCTAGTCTCTGTCATTAATCAGTCTATTTCCAAACAACCACCCCTTCAAAGGAATTTGAATGTTTTCTAACAGTTTGGTTTTAGTTTAAGCCACAAATGCATCCTCATGCAATTCTGTTATCAAAAGAAGACCACACTAAGATCTTTATGTTCACCTTATTTCGAAACAGAAGTTTAGAAGTTTCCACACTCAAAGCACAGAGCAGAATGCAAAAACACAAATACAGTTTGCCCTTCCAAGAGCAGTATGGCTCCAACTCAGAAGAAAGCCTCTAGCAAGACCAGTACTTATTTTTCTTGTAAGAGATCCTGAAGCTCTAAACCTTTCCATAGCTCCTATTACTGTTATTAGCAAACTGTATCCTAGGCTGCATCAAGAGGAGTGTGCCCAGGAGGTCAAGACAAGTGATTCTGCCCCTCTTGTGAGGCCCCACCCTCAATACTGTGTCCAGTTCTGGTGTTCCCATCATAATAAGGACATGGAACTGTTGGACCAAGTCCAGAGGAGGTTCACAAGGATGATCCAAGGGCTGGAGCACCTCTGCCATGAGGACAGCCTGAAGAAGATGGGGAGCCTACAGAAGAAAACACTCTGGGGGGGACCTTATAGCTGCCATTCAATACCTGAAGGGAGCCTACAGGAAAGCTGGAGAGGGACTTCTCATCAGGGTGTCCAGTGATGGGAGAAGGGGGAATGGGTTAAAGCTCAGGGAGAGTAGGTTTAGACTGAATCTTAGGAAGTTCAGTACAAGAGTGGCGAGACTCTGGAATAGGTTGCCCAAGGAGGCTGTGGATGCCTCCTCCCCGGAGTTGTTCAAGGTCAGGCTGGATGAGACCTTGGGCAACCAAGTCTAGCTGAGAGGTGTCCTTGCCCATGGCAGCAGGGTTGGAGCAGATATCTCTAAGGTTCCTTCCAACCTCAGCCATTCTATGACAGAGTATCACTGTCTGTATGACAATAACTCTGAGCCTCAGCTGCGTTCAAGCTCTCTTTGCATTGCCACTGAATCCATCTGCACTGCCCTTGGTGGCCACAGTGTCATTTCCAAGTGACTTAAGGTAAGCTAAATACTTTTGCATTTCCGAGTGCCTTTTAGTATTTCTGATGTAAAGCAGCACACCAGGAAGAGCATAATTGGTTCTTTTGCATGTTTTCTCTTGTGCTCCATTGCTTTGTTTGTGGTGTGGCTTACTTTGTTGTGTGCTGTCTTTCAGTGCATATGCTCCTTTTAGGCCACTAAACATGCAAATAGATATTGGTACCTGCCGGTAAAAAGGACAGCCTGAGGTGGGTACAACACTCCAAGAAGTGAGGGTGGGCCCCTACCTGGCTCCCACTCTGGAGTTCAGAGGTACCTCTGTGGTGCACAGAAACAACTGCAGAAAAACAAAACTTGGTGCCAGGAGGTTTCACTTCTCTGCACAGCTGTCCACATCTGATGCTTGCTGAGATCCAAACCCCACCGCTCTGAAGTTACCTTCCTTGAGCTCAGACAGCAAGAGGCCATCAGAAAGAAAAATCTCCTGACTCCAATTGGGAAGCCAGGTGGAGAAAGGCAACAAAGCAGTCATCTTCTGCACGTGCCAGAGCAGAGCACTGTCTCCTTCCTCTGTGTTTTAAAGACCAAGGCAGGGAGCCTAGAAATATTTGCTTAGACATTGCCTGGGTGACCGCTCAGAAACCTGTCTGAAAATGTCATCAAGTTGCAAGAGCCAACTCGCTGTATAATTCATGGGACCTCTTGCCTCACCATCTGGAAGGCAGCCCTTTCTGTGCTCAAGTGGTCAGTGCTTTACCTACTTAGCAGTCTCCACAGTTCTCAAAGGGCAGCAGGTGCTAGACCATTGCCTGCTGCTCTGATATTTAGGTGTCTCCCTTCCAGTGGCTCTCTTCCCACAGGTCTCCCAAGCCAGAGCAAAGCTCGTGTCCATGAAGGAGAGGACAGGGGCAGGACAAAGGAGTGACTGGTGTGCTCAGCAAGTTTCCCTGGAATATCATGCTGCTCCATGGGTGCTGCACCCACGCGAGCTGTGTGTTTCCCAAAACCCAGCACTTTTCATCTCGCTTCCCCTCCCCTCCCTTCCCCTCCTGCTTCTCATTTACATCGGAATGCCAGAGCACCACTCAGGCGCCTGGATGTAACCAAGACTTCCGACTTCTTGTCAAAACAGCTCCTACTTTCCTCCTTCTCCTATTTTATTTGATATTTCATAAGTCCTTAACTGTAGGAGTGCCAATCGCCACCTTCCTGGACTTACTGGGATCCTTCCCTTTGATCCTCTCATTCCAATCTTGCTTTTACAAGGCAAAAACATCCCACTCCTAGCAAAGATGAGAGAGTCTGCATTCCTACCCTGAGCTGGAAAGCAAAGGCCACAGTGATCTGAGGAACTTAAAAAGTCCCTGCCCACAATCCTTCTTACCTCTGCTCAGTTTCCTAAGGAATTGAAGCTGCACAACTGCACCAACCTCATTTCTTACTTCCTAATTATGATTTTTGATCTGTTACCCAACCTAACAAGATCTGAGCGAGGAAAAGAGTCTCTGTTTACAAAGGCTAACAAAAGGATAAAGGGAAGAGACACCATTAATGGTGTCACTGAAGAGAGATCTGCAGCTTTCCTCTTGCTGACCAATCAACAGGATTAGCAGTACCCACTTTTTAGCATTTGAAGCCTAAGTTATCCCACTGCAGGAACTGGCTGTGCTCTTCCACTCTCAATCTGTAAAGGCCATGCAACCACTAAACACAGACACTCACAGAAACTGCTCCAGGCAAACAAAAAGGGGTTTGCTATTTTGCAGCCACAGAAGAACAGGACAAAATACCATTCCAGACCTTAAGTATAAACTAGCAAAAGTTAGCTGATGGCAGAAGACTGATGCTGATTGACACTTGTCCATGTAGCCCTCAGGCATTCACTTTGTCAGTAGAGGAGACAAAATATAATCCCTACTGTCAGAAATTCATAGATTCATAGAATGGTTTGGGTTGGAAGGGAGAGTGTCTTCCACTAGACTAGGTTACTCAAAGCCTCATCCAACCTGGCCTTGAACACCTCCCAGGATGGAGCATCCATGACTTCCCTGCATCCATGTCCTCCCTTCACCCGTGACCTCCTTGTTCCAGTGTCTCCCCACGCTCACTGGAAAGAATTTCTTTCTAATCTCCAGTCTAAATCTGCCCTCACCAAGCTTGAATCCATTCCCTTTCATCCTATCTCTACAAGCCCTTGTAAAAAGTCCCTTCCCAGTTTCCTCGTAGCTCCCTTTGGGTAATGGAAGACTGCTTTAATGTCTCCCTGCAGCCTTCTCTTTCAGCTGAAGAGCCCAAACTTTGCAGCCTGTCCCCACAGAGGAGGTTCTCCAGCCCTCTGATCATCTTCATGGCCTCCTCTGGACCTGCTCCAGCAGTTCCACATCCTTCTTACGCTGAGGGCTCCAGAGCTGGACACAGTACTCCAGGTGGGGCCTCATGAGAGCAGAGGGGCAGAATCCCTTCCCTTACCTTGCTGGTCTCACTCCTTTTGATGCAGCCCAGGACATAGTTACCTTCTGGGCTGCTAGCAACCATTGCCTGCTCACCTTGAGTTTTTCATCATCTGGCACCTCCAAGTCCTTCTCCTCCAAACTGCTCTCCTCGCCCAGCCTATATTTGTGCTCAGGATTCCCCCAACCCAGGTGCAGGACCTGCAGCACTTGGCCTTGTTGAACTTCATGATAGGCTTGGGCTCACCTCTCAAGGCATCCCAAGTCTCTCTAGGTGAATCCCTTACCCCCAGCACATCAGCCTGGACACAGCTTGGTGTCACCCAGAAACTTGCCTCAACCCCACTGTCTATATCACTGACAAAGATGTTAAGCAGCACTGGTCCCAGTACCAACCCCTGAGGGACACCACTTGTCACTGGCCTCTGTTTAGACATTGAGACACTGATCACAACTCTGAGGGCAGCCATCCAGCCAATTCCTTATCCAATGAGTAGTCACCCCTCAAGTCCAAACACATGGAAGCTGGGCAGAGCCTATGACATACATACCTGAAAACCTGTGGTGACCTAGCATTGTATTACAAGGTCTTGCAATGACAGGACAAGGGGCAATGGGTTTAAACTGGCAGAGGGAAGATTGAAACTGGATGTTAGGGAGAAGTTGTTTGCAGTGAGGGTGGTGAGACACTGGCACAGGTTGCCCCGGGAGGTTGTGGTTGCTCCCTCCCTGGAGGGGTTCAAGGCCAGGTTGGATGAGGCCTTGAGTGGCCTGTGCTAGTGGGAGGTGTCCCTGCCTATGGCAGGGGGGTGGAACTAGATGATCCTTGAGGTCCCTTCCACCCTTACCATTCTATGATTACAGTGAAATTGTGATAGCTAATTATAAATACATAGCATTAAAAAACATTCAATGAATTCAGTGAAGGCATTTTCTGGCAGGTTAAACTGCAAGCCAGAAACAAGGACTTCATTAAAAAAATGTGGGGAAAAAAATATTTCTAAAATGCAATCCTACACTTGAGAATGCACTAAGAGATACACACAGACCTTCAGATTTTCAGCCAATTTAAGCATCCTCATGCATTCCATTTTCCTGTTCTCCTAGCATAGCTGCACACACACACACCCCCAGCCCCGAGAGTGTTCATCTCTAGCCTACAAAGCTTTGGTTTGTCTTAATTACTCCGATATTATCCAATCCTTGGCAAAACTCAACTTTTCCTTTTGAAAGTATTTCCTCTGAGAAGCTGACTGAAAGCCTGCTTCCAGGGACACAGATACAACTGTGCACAGTATCACTTTGAAAAAATAAATAAAATAGTATCAAATAAGAGCTTCAGTCTGAAAACTTTCATCCCTGCCAGGATTTTGCAGACCTCTCAACTCAAATGTCGCATTGTGTTAGCACAGCTGTATCCACACAGGGGGTTATGCAAAAGGATTCTAATTTCCATCCTTCTTTTGGCTGCAGAAAGGGTTTACAGTCTTTTTTGGTTTGTTTTCCCCCCCCCCCCCCCCACTTCAAATAATGTAAGGACTAAGGACACACTGCTTGCAGAAAACAAATCATGCACACAGCAAAAAATGACAAGTTACACTTCACAGTGTCATATATCTGTATTCTGTGACCTTAGAGCATTTGAAAAAGCTTGGGAATAACAAACCTTGCCTGATTAACCAACCTCCTTTCTCTTCAAGCACGTTTCTGCTCTTATAGAATCATAGAAACATAGAAGAGTAAGGTTGGAAGGGACCTCAAGGATCATCTTGTTCCAACCTCCTGCCATAGGCAGGGACACCTCCCACTAGAACAGGTCACTCAAGGCCTCATCCAACCTGGCCTTGAACACCTCCAGGGAGGGAGCAGCCACAACCTCCGTGGGCAACCTGTGCCAGTGTCTCACCACCCTCACTGCAAAGAACTTCTCCCAGTTTCAATCTCCCCTCTGCCAGGTTAAACCCATTTCTCCTCATCCTGTCACCACAAGCCCTTGTTAATAGTCCCTCCCCAGCCCTCCTGTAGCCTCCTTCAGATACTGGAAGATGTCACAGCTGGTTTAAGTTTCCTTGGTGCTTATAATTTCTGACACCTGTATTTGTATCCTGAAGTATCAATGCTCTCCATCCTGGTTAACATAACAATGATGCTAAAATCACAGACATCTTTCCAAGGACTCCAACTCACTATGTGCTCAGCCACAAACCAGCAGAAACTGCTTAAAGAACTGCTCCCTAGGCAGACTTGGATCTTTAGGGGCTGTGAGCCAGTCCATGCATCAGGCTGGGTATATTCACCTGACTTAATCTAGTGGGAACATCACATTGCCAGACTTGCACATTGATTTTTCTACATCTAGTTTCAGCTAGTCATCACTGCTGCTTAAGCCAACCTTTTGCCTGCAGGCTTGTTTTTTTTCCCCTTGGTTCCAGATCCTATTTATTGGCAGCCTTTTAGGAGACTAAAGAGGAATTGCTTTGAACTTGTCTCAGCATGACACTCCCAGGAGAGGTTTTAAGTCCCATTAGAATTTTGGAGTGACCTGCTGTCTCACAGCTGTCTACCCACTTTTTTTATCTATTGCTGAAGCCATAAACACAAAAATAAAAGCATTTGAAAATGCCATCTGAGAAGTGCACAGGAGCTGGCCTGACTGGGCTCCACTGACACAAACAGACATGGTATCACTCTTTCCAACAGGAGCCTACAGTGAGGCAAATGCTGAATGCCTCAGCAAACCCAGTCCTTGAGTTTGCTGAATGTGGCACACTACCAAGAGGATTATGTTTGCTGCTAGGGCTGTCTCTCTGCACCCCTTCCAGTTTCTTCTTCCTCCCTTCCACTGAACAACCTCTTCCTGCTTGCTCCCATGGCATACTTTCCACATTACTGAAAAGGAATAAAACCCCAAGTCATTTCCTTTGGCACAGCATTTAATGGTGAAGGATACAACCACATCTCTTATAAGAGAATGATTGTACTTGGTGCATTCATCTCTTCTTTTGCCTTTGGACATGTCAGAGAAATACACTTGTAAAACTGGCTTCCATTTGGATAACCTTTCAGAAGGTTCAAATCTTCTCAAATTCCCTGGCCTGCTACCACACAAAACTGGAACTTCACAGATTGGGTTGGAAAGGACCCTTCAAGGTCATCTTGTCCAACCCTCCTGCAGGCAGCAGGGACACCTCCAACTACATCAGGCTGCCCAGGGACAAATCAAGTCTGATCTTGAAGGCCTCCAGGAATGGAGCTTTAATCACAACCCTGGGCAACATGTTCCAGTGTTTCACTACTCTCATTGACATCCTCCTGATGTCCAATCTAAATCTTCCCTGCTCCACTTTCAAACCACTGCCACTCATCCTATCACCACAAGCCAGTCTAAACAGTCCCTCCCCAGCCTTCCTCTAGGTCAGATACTGAAATGTAAGTGTAAGGTGTCCCTGAAGCCTTCTCTTCTCCAGGCTGAACAGCCCCAATTCTTTCAGCCTGTCTTTGTAGAAGAGGTTCTCCAGCCCTCTGATCATCTCTGTAGCCAAGGAGCCAAGCATGACACACTGTTCTGATAAATATGGTTTATTTTTTTCTTCCATCCTACTCATTTATGAAGAAAAATTAAATAATGAAAAAAAAAAAAACCAAAAAACCACAACAAACCAAGTTTATGCTACACACCAATGAAACCCAGGAAATTCAAACCTGAAGTTAGTTGAAATATCTGTCCCAAGTTAACTCCACTCCTCTTCCTGCTTTTTGGGCCATATATGTCCCATAGGGCCACCTAAGCTTCCTGGCTTGGGTCTCAATCTGTGTAACTCAAAGTCATGTAAGCTCAAGTCATCTTTCCTGTCCTCATGTTGCTCTTCTTCGTCCTCCTTCAGAGGATGTTGCTTCTGACCACTCCCTATAATTTTTCTCGTTGATAACCACCTTGGGTACCTCCATCACCTTCTGTTACTGCTGACATGCAATTCATCATCAATGCAAAGGCTACTGCTGCCTTCCCATCCCTCTGCTCTTTTTCCATCAGGTTGTCCATCAGCAGCCCTCTCCTCTCACTCTGCTTATCCTGCCCAGTTCCATTCTCTCCTGCCCAGCCCCTATATCCACTTGGCCTCCATCTTGCAGCTAAACTCCCAGGGATGAAATCCCATGAATCTGCCATCGTTCTTCCTTGTCCCTGTATGTTCTCCATCCACCAACCAGCTTCTCTTCACAATTTGCCGTTTTCACATTTTTTTTTACCTCCTACTAAAGCTCTTCTCCTCTTCTACCCCTTTCTCCCTATCCATTTGCATAAGGATCCTGGAAAGACATAAGAATTTCCTATTACATGACATCTCCAAGATGTGGCATTTTACACAGCTCTGAGCAGCCTTCTCATCCCTCCTCCTTCTCCCAATATCTCATTTGCATTTAAGAAGGTGGAGCAAGACCACTGCCCTGATAACTCACTTATCTGCCTCTTTCCTCAAGTTCCTCCAAAGACCAGGATGTATGCACTCTTGTGTATAAAGAGGGAGATGTTGATGGTACAGCCACCACCTGGCTCTGACAGCAACAGGAAAGGCTGAAAGCCTCTCCCAGGCTGTCTGCATTCAGAGGATCACAGAATGGTAGGAGTTGGAAGGGACTCAAGTCCAGCCCTCCTGCCAAAGATCACCTAGGGCAGGTCACACAGGAATGCATCCAGGCAGGTTTTTTAAGTCTCCAGAGGAGACTCCACAGCCTCTCTGGGCAGCCTGGGTTCTGTCACTCTCATCATAAAGTGTCTCTCTGTGTTCAGATGGAACCTCCTGTGTTCCACCTCGTACCCAGTGTTCCTTGTTGTATCACAGGACACCACCAAAAAGAGCTTGGCACCTTCATCTTGACATGCACCCCTCAGATAGTTCTAGACCTCGACAGATCCCCTTTCAGGCTTCTTTTCTCAAGACCAAACAGCCCCAGGTCTCTCAGTCTCTCTTTGTAGCAGAGATGTTCCAGTCCCTTTCTCATCCTCATAGCTCCCTGTCAGACTCTCTCCAGCACATCCCTGTCTCTTGAATTGTGGAGCCCAAAACTGGACACAGCATTCCAGGGAAAAGGAAGGATACACAACGACCTCCCTCTCCCTAGATTTTAGGTCAAGCAGTTTACCCCTTCTCTGTTCAACCTGGTTTTGATCTCCCAGTACTTGTAGAGGGAATATGATCATCACTAAGCTTTGCCTCCTCAGCAGCATCAGTCACACCAAGACCCATTCAATTACTATTAAAAGCTTCTCTTTCTTCACTGAATTTATGAGTTCATAGAAACTACAAGCATGGGAACTCCTGAAGAAGGAAGTGTGGGTGTGTAATTCTCCACTATTAGTTTGCTTCTGTAAACAATTTGTTTTCTCTCCCCTCTCTCCCAGGACAAAGTGTTTCAAAATAAGTGTTTCAGAAGAAAATAAGCCTCATTAAGTTGGAATGGTGAAACTAGGTCAAAATATTGACAAGAGCAGACTATTCTGAGGTAAATCACATTGGTGACCTCTCATGTGTACTCTACCAGGGTGACATTATGTNCTGTAGGCCCCCTTCAGATACTGGAAGGCTACTCTAAGGTCTCCTGGAAGCCTTCTCTTCTCCAGGCTGAAGAGCCCCAACTCTCTCAGACACTGAGACATTATAGACACTGCTGAGGTCACCTCTCAGGCTCCTCGTCTCCCAGCAGCACAGCCCCAGCTCCCTCAGGCTCTCCTCCTACCAGAGCTGTTCCATTCCCTTCAGCATCTTTGTGGCTCTGTGCTGGACTCTCTCAGGTCAAGTAAAAAGGGACACTAACAAACTCTTTTCTTGTCTGCTGTGAATCACATCTGATCATGCCCAGGAAGTGAGGCAGCAGTCAGATAACAAAGTCTTTTCCATGTTTAATTCTTGCTGACATGCTGGTACCAGAAGATTCCCATGACTGTCAGCCACAAACACAGGCAGTCACTGTGTCTGTGTCCTGGGATGCAGGTTTACTTGGTCCTTTTACAAACAAAGAACTGTTTAACAGCTACACAAATTCCATCATTCTCTTTCTGCAGATAATAGAGACAGCTGCCAATGGGTGAAAATTGGTCTTGTGGTTACATACCACAGTTTCTGCTTCTACATCTGGTGCCAGTTATTTCTGTGCAGCTTCTTTGGATAAATTCAGTAACATGAAAAAAAATCTTCAAAGTCTATCAACCACTCTTAAAATAAGCAAGTCCATTTCTCTCTATTCTTCTGTGCCTCAGCTATGATGCCCTGCACAAACACAAACCAGCCTCTGGGGAGTCACAAATCTCTTGAGCAACCTGACCTTCTGTGATTGGTCTAGAGGAATTCAATCCAATCCTAAAACTCAACATTTCTTTCCCATTCTGCTCTCCTCCTGCTTAGAGCCACAAGAACAATCAGAGGACTTGAGCATCTGCCCTATGAAGAGAAACCCAAGGCTGTTCAGGCTTGAGAAAGGAGGACTGAGAGGAGATCTCATCAAGTATCTGTGGAGTCAGTGTCAAGTGGCTGTGGCCAATCTCTTTTTGGTGGTCAGCAGCAATAAGACAAGGAGCAACAGCTGCAAACTGGAACACAGAAAGTTTCACCACAACATGAGGAGAAACTTCTTTACAGTGATGGTGATGGAGCACGGGAACAGGCTGCCCAGAGAGGCTGTGGAACATCCCTCTCCAGAGACCCTCAAAACCCAGCTGGATGCATTCCTGTGCCAACTACCCTGGGTGATCCAGCCAGAGGGCTGGATTTGATGATCTCTGGAGGTCCCTTCCAACCTCTAATGCTCTATGATTCTGTCATTCTAAAAGCATAGCACCAAAAGGCAAAACAAGCAGAAAAGAAAGATTTTCCTTTCACAGCTTGTAGACCATCACCTCACATGAGCAGGACTACTATGTTGTGTCTCCTCCTACTTGTAAAGTCCTATCCCAACAGTTTCTGGAGAAGCTGAACACAAACAATGCCCAGCAAGGAGCTGTAACAGCTTCCTCCTAAAGACACGAATCAAGCATGATTCATTATTTCCCCCAAGGCCTGCACAAGACAACTGGAGCAGCCCAGAGACACCTCAGTGAGGCTAACAACCCTCACCCTCCATGTAATTAGCTGGGATTTCATGCTGAGTAACCCTAGACAAGAAGGAAAGCATGGGCCTAGACAGGCTGCTAGCCCACTCTTCCCATCCCCTCCTGCACCCTCAGGGGACTGCTCCAATCAGCTGCCTTTCCTAATGCCACTACAAGGTTCCAGCAGGAACAAAGCTCTTGTGCTTGCCTTTACAGTCCAAAATGTAACAGAAGCAGCTGCTGCCAGCTGTCAGGCTCTTAGCTCCAAGGGCTAGAACCAAGTATTTTCCCCTTCAGCTTTGTTCTGCAGAACTTCACTGCAAGTGTCTCTCTTGTCCAGGGAACCTATTGTTTGGCAACGCACAGCAGAGAGACCAAACTGTAAACACAGCTAAATCACATTTCACTCTGAAATTGTGTTTGTCCTTCCACACTTTGTCCACCCTGCCAGTGACACAGCAGCTAAGCAGCCTAAGTTTTCTACCATTGTTTCTTTCCACAGCACCAAACATCAACTTCTGCACACTTCCAACACTGCAGAATTCAGCAGCAGCAGCAACTTGTTTGAAGCCTGCCTGTTCACTGAACTTCTAACAACTTCTGCTTCTTAGTCTCTTGACCAGAAATGCATTCCAAGCCTGTGAGCACCCTCAAACAGCTGTTGTGCTTCTCAGCAGCTTGCTCCAAAAAAGCATCTTGCACACCTACACACAGCTTACCCTGACACCACCACACTTTGGACTTAGTGATCTTTTCCGGCCTGGATGTTTCTGTGATATCCTACTCAGGCCTGCATCACTAACAGTTTAATTTGCATCTTCATGACCATCAAGGTTGGAACTTAAAAGACTGACAGTGGAGAGGATAACTTAAACCACTTTCCAACCAACCAAGATGCTTGTGTATAGCCTCAGGAGGTCCAGTATTTGAATATGATCATCTTATGTGCAATTTGGAATAGCTTCCACGTTCCCAACACAGACCCAAAGACTCAACACACCAAAGAGGCACTGAATGTGCACCAGAGTGCCTGCAGTCTGACAGAGGAAGGTCTAAGGCATTGTTAGTGCTAATGACAGGGACTGGAATTCTCTCTCAAGGGATGTAGTGGATTCACCTACAGCAATCAGTTTTAAGACTCAGCTTGACAGGGTGCTGGATCATTTCATTTCAACAATGCTATCACCTAGAAAGGTTGGACCAGATGATTCTCAACATGAGGAGAAGCTTCTTGACAGAGAGAGTGACAGAGCACTGGAGCAGGCTGCCCAGAGAGGTTGTGGAGTCTCCTTCTCTGGAGACTTTCCAAACCCACCTGGATGCATTCCTGTATGAACCACTCCACATGCTGCCTTGGCAGGGAGGTTGGACTCAACCTCTGGAGGTCCCTTCCAATGTCTAAAGTTCTGTGATTCTGCAATCCCTGAGATCTCTTCCAACCTGGCATTCTGCAATTCTGTATTCCTTGGCCAAAACAAAACTGCAAACAAAAC